>CAKOES020000129.1:2061-49421 GCA_933207985.1 Pelobates cultripes
TGTATGTCTGTGGGTGCTCTATGTGTGTGGGTGATGTATGTGTGTGGGTGCTGTATGTGTGTGGGTGCTGTATGTGTGTGGGTGCTGTGTATGTCTGTGGGTTCTGTATGTGTGTGGGTGCTGTATGTGTGTGGGTGCTGTGTATGTCTGTGGGTGCTGTGCATGGGTGCTGTATGTCTGTGGGTGCTGTATGTCTGTGGGTGCTGAATGTATGTGGGTGCTGTATGTGTGTGGGTGCTGTGTATGTCTGTGGGTGCTGTATGTGTGTGGGTGCTAAATGTATGTGGGTGCTGTATGTGTGTGGGTGCTGTGTATGTCTGTGGGTGCTGTATGTGTGTGGGTGCTGTGTATGTGTGTGGGTGCTGTATGTCTGTGGGTGCTAAATGTATGTGGGTGCTGTATGTGTGTGGGTGCTGTGTATGTCTGTGGGTGCTGTATGTGTGTGGGTGCTGTGTATGTCTGTGGGTGCTGTATGTCTGTGGGTGCTGAATGTGTGTGGGTGCTGTGTATGTCTGTGGGTGCTGTGTATGTCTGTGGCGCTAAATGTCTGTGGGTGCTGTGTATGTCTGTGGGTGCTGTGTATGTCTGTGCTGTGTATGTCTGTGGGTGCTGTGTATGTCTGTGGGTGCTGTATGTCTGTGGGTGCTGAATGTGTGTGGGTGCTGTGTATGTCTGTGGGTGCTGTATGTGTGTGGGTGCTGTATGTGTGTGGGTGCTGTGTGGGTGCTGTATGTATGTGTGCTGTATGTGTGTGTGGCTGTATGTGGGTGGGTGATTGTGGGGGTGGAGGTGGGGGTACATTACTTGCTATCCCCCCTCCCTTCTTACTTTTTGTAGGGAGGGGGGGTCGTGCTGCTGCTTTCCCTGGTGGTCCAGTGGAGAGTGAACAAGCCGTGGCAACGCTCATATCTCGCAAGAGGAACCCGGCGGAGCTGCCGGCAATAGCTCCGCCGGTCCTCTCCTGCCTCCCTCCCTGCATGTGGGTCGGTGGGGAGGGAGGCTGAGAGCAGAGCCGGCGTCCGGATAGCGCCGGTTCTGCATGAGCCAACAGGGGAGATCCTGAGATCTCCCCAGCCAGTCTCAATTTACATAGGCGTGCCGCGGGATTAGGGTGTGCCCAGGCACACCCGGCACACCCCGTGCGCACGCCTATGTCAGGGGATATGTTGTATTTTGGGGTTTGTAAAAATGTATGTTTTTTTCTGCTTACAGTTAATTAAGTTAGTCATTGTCTTTGTTAATTATATCACAGGCAGAGAGAGGGATTGTGTACACTGTATGGGAGTGACTGAATGTAAAACTATGTTTTTATTGGCTTGTTGTTCCTGTGTCCCTGTGCCCCACAAGGTGCACCTGGGTGGTAACCTTGTGGGGAAAACTGTATAAAAGACCAAGCTGTTAAATAAACCCTCAGATCTGCTGAGTTCCTGTTTTACCCTCAACATAGAGCCTTGTCTCATGTTTGGGTGGAAAGGCTGCATCTACCCTAGGGATTGCTATATCACTATACTCCCCAGGGATTATAATCACTAAGCTCGTTTTCCTGGCACTATAGTGCCCTGAGGGTGCCCCCACCCTCAGGGTCCCCCTCCCGCCCGGCTCTGGAAGGGGGAAAGGGGTAATAACTTACCTTTTTCCAGCGCTGGGCGGGGAGCTCTTTGCCTCCTCTCCACCTCCGATCCTCCCCGCCGGCTGAATGCGCACGCGCGACAAGAGCTGCGCGCGCATTCAGCCCGTCGCATAGGAAAGCATTTACAATGCTTTCCTATGGACGCTTGCGTGCTCTCACTGTGAAAAATCACAGTGAGAAGCACGCAAGCGCCTCTAGTGGCTGTCAATGAGACAGCCACTAGAGGATTAGGGGGAAGGCTTAACCCATTCATAATTATAGCAGTTTCTCTGAAACTGCTATAATTATGAAAAAATGGGTTAACCCTAGCTGGACCTGGCACCCAGACCACTTCATTAAGCTGAAGTGGTCTGAGTGCCTAGAGTGGTCCTTTAAGACTATGTCCTATTGTTGTGGTAGTTCTCCTTTTAAATATAGTCTCTTTTTTTACTCTGTTGATTCCCTTTATGTATTTAAATGTTTCTATCATATGCCCCCGTCTCGTCTTTCCTCCAAGCTATACATGTTAAGATCCTTTAACCTTTCCTGGTAAGTTTTATCCCGCAATCCATGAACCAGTTTAGTAGCCCTTCTCTGAACCCTCTCTAAGGTATCAATATCCTTCTGAAGATACGGTCTCCAGTACTGTGTACAATACTCCAAGTGAGGTCTCACCAGTGTTCTGTACAATGGCATGAGCACTTCCCTCTTTCTACTGTTAATACCTTCTCCCTATACAGGAGTGCAGAATTATTAGGCAATGAGTATTTTGACCACATCATCCTCTTTATGCATGTTGTCTTACTCCAAGCTGTATAGGCTCGAAAGCCTACTACCAATTAAGCATATTAGGTGATGTGCATCTCTGTAATGAGAAGGGGTGTGGTCTAATGACATCAACACCTTATATCAGGTGTGCATAATTATTAGGCAACTTCCTTTCCTTTGGCAAAATGGGTCAAAAGAAGGACTTGACAGGCTCAGAAAAGTCAAAAATAGTGAGATATCTTGCAGAGGGATGCAGCACTCTTAAAATTGCAAAGCTTCTGAAGCGTGATCATCGAACAATCAAGCGTTTCATTCAAAATAGTCAACAGGGTCGCAAGAAGCGTGTGGAAAAACCAAGGCGCAAAAATAACTGCCCATGAACTGAGAAAAGTCAAGCGTGCAGCTGCCACGATGCCACTTGCCACCAGTTTGGCCATATTTCAGAGCTGCAACATCACTGGAGTGCCCAAAAGCACAAGGTGTGCAATACTCAGAGACATGGCCAAGGTAAGAAAGGCTGAAAGACGACCACCACTGAACAAGACACACAAGCTAAAACGTCAAGACTGGGCCAAGAAATATCTCAAGACTGATTTTTCTAAGGTTTTATGGACTGATGAAATGAGAGTGAGTCTTGATGGGCCAGATGGATGGGCCCGTGGCTGGATTGGTAAAGGGCAGAGAGCTCCAGTCCGACTCAGACGCCAGCAAGGTGGAGGTGGAGTACTGGTTTGGGCTGGTATCATCAAAGATGAGCTTGTGGGGCCTTTTCGGGTTGAGGATGGAGTCAAGCTCAACTCCCAGTCCTACTGCCAGTTCCTGGAAGACACCTTCTTCAAGCAGTGGTACAGGAAGAAGTCTGCATCCTTCAAGAAAAACATGATTTTCATGCAGGACAATGCTCCATCACACGCGTCCAAGTACTCCACAGCGTGGCTGGCAAGAAAGGGTATAAAAGAAGAAAATCTAATGACATGGCCTCCTTGTTCACCTGATCTGAACCCCATTGAGAACCTGTGGTCCATCATCAAATGTGAGATTTACAAGGAGGGAAAACAGTACACCTCTCTGAACAGTGTCTGGGAGGCTGTGGTTGCTGCTGCACGCAATGTTGATGGTGAACAGATCAAAACACTGACAGAATCCATGGATGGCAGGCTTTTGAGTGTCCTTGCAAAGAAAGGTGGCTATATTGGTCACTGATTTGTTTTTGTTTTGTTTTTGAATGTCAGAAATGTATATTTGTGAATGTTGAGATGTTATATTGGTTTCACTGGTAATAATAAATAATTTAAATGGGTATATATTTGTTTTTTGTTAAGTTGCCTAATAATTATGCACAGTAATAGTCACCTGCACACACAGATATCCCCCTAACATAGCTAAACTAAAAACAAACTAAAAACTACTTCCAAAAATATTCAGCTTTGATATTAATGAGTTTTTTTGGGTTCATTGAGAACATGGTTGTTGTTCAATAATAAAATTAATCCTCAAAAATACAACTTGCCTAATAATTCTGCACTCCCTGTACATCCAAGCATTCTGCTAGCATTTCCAGCTGCTCTATTACATTGTCTGCCTACCTTTAAGTCATCTGAAATAATTACTCCTAAATTCCTTTCCTCAGATGTTGAGGTTAGTAGGGTATCAAATAGCCTACACTCTGCCCTTGGGTTTTTACGTCCAAGGTGCATTATCTTGCACTTATACACATTAAATGTCAGTTGCCACTGCTCTGACCATTTTTCAAATTTTCTAAATCATTTGCCATTTGGCTTATCCCTCCTGGAACATCAACCCTGTTGCAAATCTTAGTATCATCAGCAAAAAGACATACCTTACCATCAAGACCTTCTGCAATATCACTAATAAAAATATTAAAGAGAATGGGTCCAAGTACAGATCCCTGAGGTACCCCACTGGTAACTAGACCTTGCTTTGAATATACGCCGTTGACTACAACCCTCTGTTGCCTGTCATTTAGCCACTGCCTAACCCATTCAACAATATTGGAATCCAAACTTAAAGATTGCAGTTTATTGATAAGCCTTCTATGTGGAACAGTGTCAAAAGCCTTACTGAAATCTAGGTAAGCAATATCTACTGCACCACCCTGATCTATAATTTTAGTTACCCAATCAAAAAAATCAATAAGATTACTTTGGCATGATCTCCCTGAAGTAAACCCATGTTGTCTCTGATCTTGAAATCCATGTGATTTTAGATGTTCAACAATCCTATTCTTTACCATGGTTTCCATTACTTTCCCCACTACTGAGGTAAGGCTTACTGGCCTATAGTTGCCTGACTCCTCCCCACTACCATTCTTGTGAATGGGCACAACATTCGCTAACTTCCAATCTTTTGGGACAACTCCAGTTAACAATAATTGGTTAAACAAATCTGTTAGTGGTTTTGCTTGTACACCACTGAGCTCTTTTAATAACTTTGGATGTATCGCATCAGGCCCCATCAATTTATTTGTCCTTACTTTTGACAGTTGAAATAGAACCTCTTCCTCTGTAAACTCACATGTAACAAATGACTCATTTGTCCTTTTTCCTAACTGAGGCCCCTTTCCTTCATTTTCATCTGTAAATACTGAACAAAAATATTCATTGAGGCAATTAGCTAGACCTTTATCCTCTTCTACATACATTCCTTCTTTTGTTTTTAATCTAACCAATCCATGTTTTACTTTCCTTTTCTCATTTATGTATCTAAAAAATGTTTTATCACCCTTTTTTACTTACTGTGCTATTTTCTCTTCTGTGTGTGCTTTGGAGGATCTTATGACTTGCTTAGCCTCTTTCTGTCTAATCTTATAGATCATTCTGTCTTCCTCACTCTGGTTTTTTCATAATTACTAAATGTTAACTTTTTGTTTTTTACTATTTTGGTCACAACTGCGGAGTACCACAGTGGTTTCTTACATTTTTTGCTTTTACTGACAAGCCTAATGCAATTTTCTGTTGCCTTCAGCAGTGCAACTTTTAAATAATCCCATTTCTCCTGGACTCCATTTAAACTACTCCAGTTTGACAAGGACTCCTTTACGCATATTCTAATTTTAGAAAAGTCTGTTTTTCTAAAGTCTAAAACTATTGTTTTTGTGTGGTGTGACTCAGTCACTGTTCTTATATTAAACCACACTGACTGGTGATCACTGGATCCTAAACTTTCACCTACAGTAATATCTGATACCAAATCTCCATTTGTAAACACTAAATCTAGTATGGCCTCCTTTCGAGTTGGTTCCTCAACGAGTTGTTTTAGAGACAATCCCAGTATGGAGTTTAGAATATGTGTGCTCCTGGCACAAGCAGCTATTTTGGATTTCCAGTTAACATCAGGAAGATTAAAGTCACCCATGATGATAACTTCCCCTTTCATTGTCATTTTAGCTATTTCCTCAACTAGTTGATTATCTTACTCTTCTATATGTCCTGGGGGCCTATAAATCACACCTACACGAGTTACTGTGTGATTACCAAATTGTAACGTAACCCAAACGGACTCTATGTTCGCCTCACTAACTTTTATTAGGCTAGATTTTATGCTTTCCTTCACATACAGGACCACCCCTCCCTGGTATTGCTATGTCCCAGTCATTTTTCTCATTATACCATGCCTCCGAAACAGCGACTAAATCTACACTATCAGTTGCCATTATTGCCACAAGTTCATGGATCTAATTCCCAAAACTCTGAGCATTTGTAAACATGACTCTAAGCGTATCATTTTTTTTTTTTTTGTAAATATGATTTTTATTTTCATTTTCGTATCAAGGCAGTCATACTTTGTTTAGACTTGCAGGTCCGTACTTGGTAAGTGCAAAGAGTAGATCAGCAACATTGTGAGGTTGTATAACAGTGCGGGCTCTCAGGCCCCACGAACAATGTGGACTCGCAGGTCCCCCTTGCTATGGAGATTTATAAGCGTATCATTTTTTAACACACTTTTTACAGTTACTTTCTGTTTTTGTTTTGGGGGGCAATTTGATTGATGTTTTATCACCCTTTTGTCACACCCTCCTTGTTTAAATACTTCCTAGCAAAACCTCTGAACTGCTCGCTGAGAACATTTGTTCCCTTTTGAGAAAGATGCAAACCATCTTTTTTGTACAGTTCATTTCTATTCCAAAAAGAGCTATCGTGAGAAACAAAGCCACATCCTTGCTCCCCACACCATCCACCAAGCCACAAGTTAAAGTCCCTAATACGCATCCGCCTGTCGTTCTGAATGTTATGTACAGGCAGAACTTCAGAGAATGACAGTGTGGAAGCAACCTGCTGTATATCATTGGCAAGAACACAAAACCCTTCCTTTACCTCAGAAACCTAATTACAAGCCAAATCATTTGTCCCAAGATGGACAAGTACATCCAATTCCCCTTCCTGCTTTGCTTGCTTAACAATATTACAAATACGTCTCCTGTCTCTGTGAGCAGTAGCTCCAGGAAGACATCTCACAAAGCCGCTTTTGTTCAACTCTACACCTCTTAAGATAGAATCCCCCAATGCATTAGGTCTAATGCATTAGGTCTCCCCAGCCGGCGGGCGGGATAAGTCTCCCCCGACGGCTGACGTAATGAAGGGGAGGAGCGGCGGAGGAAGAAGCAGTGACGTGGGACATGTCGCTGCCTCTTGTAAGTGACTGAAGGGGTTTTCACCCCTTCAGCAACCGGGGATGGGAGGTGGGAGGGAGAGGGGACCTGCAGTGACAGGAAAACAGATTGTTTTCCTGGCACTGGAGAGTCCCTTTAAGGTTCCCTGGGAGTGAGGCCTGGGAACTGCTTGTAGGGGTGTGTAACCAGCGTAGTTATATGTGGTAGCCATGTTTGACCCAGTGATGATGACAATGGCGAGGAGACTACTGTTACTATGTTAAGAAGGACAGGCCGGATGAACATACTAGTGGGAGTATAATGTAACTGCAAAATATTATATGAATACATCAGAAAATGTATTATATTTGGGCGCAGGGATTTTAGGAGTTTGAGTTATGATATGAAATGGATCAGCATGCTCGATTTTGTGCAAGGAACTTGTCCATACGTACCCTGAATATGGGGAGAATGACATGACACTTTAGTAGTTAAGTGAATTGCCAGTACAGTGAGGGGGAACAATACGGGCTGTAATATGACCCAATGTGAAAACAACTGCACATATTAAATTTTTACATAGTTAACATACACATATGAGCTATCAGCCTAGAATAGTACACAACGTAAAAGTGATAGTAATAATAACATACGTGACATGTTAGAGGGAAATTATCTAAGTAGGAAGTATGCACCACGCAACATATTCATAGAAACTGCTAAAATAAGTTGAAGTTAATCTGGTAACATAGAACAGTACTGAATAATAGTGTCATCATCAATATCACCGCTAGAGGGCAGAGTGGTAGTAATGTTGGAACTAGTGATTCGTACGGATGAATTCATCCGAACAGGCGGCTACCGACCACTATGCGTACTACCGAACAGTGGTAAGTATGAATGAATGATATGAATGCAGGGCTTGAGTCCTGCAGGAACGCGTGGGAACAGCGCTCCTCAACTTTTTTCCACAGCAGTAACGCCGTTCCCGTTAGTAGTCCTGCAGGACCTGCCCTTTGATTGCTTACAATGCTGCGTTTATTTGCTATCTGCCTGCCGCCAGCGCCCGTTGCACAACACTCACACTGCATCAGAAGAGCAGCGCGAGGGGGCAGAGTCTGTGCGTCCCAGCCCCTGCCCTGTGCATGGGGAAGTCGTATGCGAAAGGAGAGTGGCCAAAGACAGGAAGTAAAGCAGCAGTGAGCACAGAGGACATGACAAGCTAGTCATCCAGAACAGGTAGATACTACCTGCATGCTGTCACTAACCTGATCACAACACTCCGTACAGGACACAGCGATCCCCATGATGTAAGTACTGCTACTGCATGTGACTAGATAGAGGGAATAATGACACTGCCTCACTTTCTGGTGACTATTTACATCAAAGATATTTAGACCTTTACAAATGTGTTTTGTGGCAAAGATAGAGTGTAACAAGTTTTGTTTCTATCCTGTTAGGAGGAAGTCTTCAGTTAGGAGGAAATATTTTCATTTTTAGAATAAACCAATTTGGTACCTCACTGTATTTTAGCCATGCAGATTAGTATATTGTATCACTTTATAGAAAAGGTCATATTTATTACAATATTTATTGTGTTTTTACTGTTAAAAAGGTAAATTACTGCAATTAAACAAATGATATATGCATGTGTTTGAACAAATAATTACTGGCACACATCTTTAAATTGTTTAACTCCTGGTTGCTGACCAACACAATGTACAAAGATGTCCACATAAATGGTGCACTCTCAGGCCTTGTTAACCTTAAAAACCTTGCAATATAGCTGTAATACTCTTATGAAAGCTTACATGGCAGTCATTGTTTTTGCCCCTCTGCCTTTCTCAAGATTACTGGGGTGTTTCACTAAACTGCAACTTCAGATTTTGTGTACTTTATCTCACATAATGCTCTTACAGCAATAATGCTGGCAAAGCATCATGGGAGGTGTAGTGCAAAACATCTGGAGTGCCAAAGGTGTCCTACCCCAGTACTAAACTGAGAATTGAAACTTAACAGCATCACTCAAAACTATTCTGTAGTGTATGTGGAGGGGAGGTTGTGGGCCAACGTTCGGCAAGATAGGAACTTGGCAGCGAGGATGTCTGGGCGGGATGGGAGTTGGTGCCGCAAAGAGTCTGGGCAAGCCTGAAGCCAAGTACAGCCAGCAGGAAGAGAATCCCCAACAGGGGTAAGGTACGGAGGTCTGCCATGGTAGGGGGCTATGTACCGGAGCAAGGAGAACTTGGCCTGTAGCGAGACCACGTGGGAGCGATGTCCTGGTGAGTTAAACCAAAACCAGAAGTCAGAGGTTCTGAATGAACCCAGCAGTGACAGTCCTGTCATGGAGGGCATCTGAGTTTTCATAGCTGGGTAACCCCTCCCACAATTACAGGCTACGCCTTAATATATATCACTGATTCTTAGCTTTTTGCCCTGGACACAAATTATATACATGGCAAAAGCTTGGTGACCTATGTTTCCATTATAAAATTAGATCACTGTCCCATTATTCTATTGCCACATAATATTTATTAAAATAATTTCTGGATTATACTTTCCTTAGACTCTTGTTGGTGTTACATGAGGAATGGCATAGAAAGCACTGCTACAGAAGATTGTATCTTGCAATCAGTTCTCTGGTGTCTAATGAACGTGCAGATCAGATCCCACTTACTGGGTACCCCTTAGACCCGTAAAGTAACAGATTTACATTGTGACCCAAAGAACTTTTGTTATATACAAAATAAATGTTGCAAAGTGAAATGCAATGTAAACATTTCTGGTATTTCATTTGTTGCTTATTTTTTAAAAAGACTATTACTTTGTTTTTTGTTTTTTTTATACATAGCCCAAAATGGATACAATTCATAACATAAGGGGCGTGGCCGACCGGAGATGGAGTCGCACGTTTGCGAGGCTCTGCGGTCCCCGGCTCAAAAGCTCTTAACAACTAGCCTACCTGCAGCCACTATGGGGAAATCTAGACGCCAGACGACCCACGGTCCATCGGAGACGACATCGCTGAAATGGCAGATGGGCCCAATGGACGAGTTTCTGTCCACACCCGAAGGCTTCAGACCCACGCGGGTGTCGGACAAAATGGCGCCGGACTCACCGGGTGCAAGCAGCATGGTTGAATCTGTAGCAGGCTCTACACAAGCAGACACCCTGACCCAGATCTCTGCAGAGCTATCAGCTATTGCCTCTAACATGTTGACAAAGGCAGACAAGTAAGCCCTGGTGCAGGAAATGCGCTCTGCCATCAGAGAAGAGATTCAGGAGGTGAGAAGAGACTTAACCGCCCTGGAGCAGCGGGCCACTGAGCTGGAAGCAGACTACATGCAGGCCTCTCAACACTCCCAAGCCGCTGACAACGCTACTTCAAGGCAAGGCACTGTTCTCCTAGATTTAAGGAGGCAGGTCGAAGACCTTGACAACCGCCGCCAGCCGCAATAATATTCGCATGAGAGGCCTGCCAGAACAGGCAGGGGAAGACCTCAGCGCCATCTTGCCGCAACTCTTCACGCAAGTACTGGGAGAAGAAGCCCCAGGAATGTTGACCGCTCCCACATTCCAACAATGGGTAGACAGAGTGGGAGAAATACACGCCATGGAGTCTATGTCACCAGCCCTCCAGGGCCGCTCGGAGAAATGTCAGCTAACCTGGATCCCCCTGGATTCTGTACATTGCGGCAGAAGGCTCAGCCTCATGAAAAACTACACCCAGACCAGGAACAGAATCCACCCTCCCCCTTGCTCCCAATACTTTCCATACTTCTTCCCAACTAGACTGTGACCCCCTTCTACCTCTTACACCCCCCCATCCTCCCAATCACTTCCTGACTAGACCACCCCTCACCATGTGCTAGACCAGGACACTCAATCCAAGAGTAAATGTAAGAGAGAGCTATACCAAGCACGGACCTGTAGAAGGCCAGTAGATAGAACCCCTAAAAAACCAAGCAAAGAGACAAATACACACAGGACGCCCCGAAAGCCTAAAAGATACACGACCCAAATGCGAAGATAACAGCACAATAGGCTCCACCACCTTAAGCCCAACTATACACAGGCAGTACTCCTACCTGGCATATATACTCAAGGGGCGTATTAACCACCCAAGCCCTACCAAACGCAGAAAGGGACACACTTTACAAAGTACGTACACCTGGACACAGGTGGGGTGGGGCCGGTTGCTCCAACTACAACACCGAAAAGCCCAAAGCGGAGCTGTACATGGAGGTGCCGCTGTGCACGGACCCACCCACATACTAAGCCCGTTGACAACCCGACTCAGGTGGGATTCCACACCCGCCTTGCTTACACCACGCCCTGGGGCTTCATGAAGACCCAAATAGTTAGGGGTATGATACTATGAGAGCCATAAAAGACGTACAACTATACCGACTGGTGTAAATTGCAATAGACACTATGCATACCCTCCAGTCCCCAACTACCTTGTGATATGTAAACACAAAAATATGCCATGCTATATGATTGTGAAGGTTTACTACTGCTATTGTATACCCCAAATGACTCTTTGACTTTTCTCCCTCTATTCCCTTCTGTAAACCCCTCCTTTACTCGACAAAAATGGAAAAAAATGGATAAATAAAGATTGTAAAAAAAAACCAATTCATAACACAAACAATTTGGGCAAGATTCCCACATGAATAAATGCTAATATATACAACATAATGGATAAAAAAAAAAGCACTATGGAATCTGTTGGCGCTATAAAAAGGGCAATAATAATAATAATAATAATAATGAAAAAAAATGTAAGCTTGGCAAATCATTGCATTTACATATTTCCCACATGGGACATAAAAATGAATGAACGTCTGATTTTATTTTGGGGGGCGATAGGTTGCTCTATGTAAATGAGAATACCTGATGTTTTTTATGCTAATTGTTACAGTTATCATGTTTGACTAAAGCTAATGAAAGATGATTAACCCCTTAGTGACCAGACCGTTTTTGAATTTTCTTCCCGTTAATGACATGGGCTGTTTTTACATTTCTGCGGTGTTTGTGTTTAGCTGTAATTTTCCTCTTACTCATTTACTGTACCCACACATTTTATATACTGTTTTTGTCGCCATTAAATTGTCTTTCTAAAGATACCAGTATTTTAATTATATCATATAAATTACTATAAGAACAATAATAAAATATGATGGAAAAAAAACAAAACACCTTTTCTGACTTTGACCCCCAAAATCTGTTACGCATCTACGACTGCCAAAAAACACCCAGGCTAAATAGTTTCTAAATTTTGTTCTGAGTTTAGAAATATCCAATGTTAACATGTTCTTAGCTTTTTTTTTTTTTTTTTTTTTTTTGCAATTTATAGGGCTATATTGCTGTTTCAAAATATATATTTGTAAAATTTATCAATAGTGACATTGTAACACTGTTATCTGTCCTAAATCTCTGAATCACACCTCACATGTACATATTTTTTTATAGTAGGCAAACCAGGGTATTCAGTATGAGGTATGTCCAGTCTTTTTTAGTAGCCACGTAGTCACAAACACTGGCCAAATTTGGCATTTATATTTGTTTGTGTGTTAAAAATGCAAAAAACTAATTTGAACGCCAATTTTGGCCAATGTTTGTGACTAAGTGGCTACTAAAAAAGACTGAACATACCCCATTTGCAATACCTTGGGTTGTCTTCTTTTGCAAATGGTATGCCATCATGGGGGTAATTCTCATTCCTGGGCTACCATACTGTCTCAAAGGTAGCATAACTAATATATTAAAACGGAAAATCAAGCTTTATATTTGACCTTGTAACTTTCAAAAACACTATAAAACCTTTACATGGGGGATACTGTTTTACTCGGGCGACTTTGCTGAGCACAAATATTAGTGTTTCAAAACAGTAAAATGTATCACAACAATTATATAATCAGTGAAAGTGCCGTCTGTGTGTGAAAAATGCAAAAAATGTCAATTTCATTGACAATATCATCACTGTGATATGCTTTACTGTTTTGAAACACTAATATTTGTGTTCAGTGAAGTCTCCCGAGTAAAGCAGTACCCCCCATGTACAGGTTTTAGGTTGTCTTGGAAAGTTATAGGGTTAAATACCGTGCTAGCAAATAAATTCTCTGGACTTTTGGCCTGGGTTGTCAGGCAGGTCCCTCAAATTGAAATCAATAAAATTACCTAATTATGTAAAAATATTACATAAATATGCACGTAAAATTGAAATATATATGCATATTTCTATATTTTAAGTCTAGGTGTATATTTATTAAATTATTTATGTAATTGTGTATATGGATATATATATATATATACATAGAACAAAATAGTGGACAATAGCACTCCCAGGACTTCATAGATATGGTGAAAAAATAACTTTTTCCTGACGAAAGTTCTACATAGGAACTGAAACGTTGATATTTTGTGGCTGTCACTGAATAAAGCTAAGTTATTTTTTCACCATATCTATGAAGTCCTGGGAGTGCTATTGTCCACTATTTTGTTCTATTTATATTGCTGATAAGCACCGGGCTTAATTTTGCAACAACAGGAGTGCAAGCATTTGGATATTTTTATATATATACATAGATACATATATAATTTCATTCTAAGTGTATTTTGATATATTTATATCAAATATATTATATTTATATTTGATATATTAATTTTGAAATACAGTTAGAATAAAATTACATATATATTAATATATATAATTTTTTTAATTGTTTAAAATTATTTAAATTTTTTAAAATTTATTTTTAATGAATTATTATTATTTATTTTTTATAAATATATATATATATATATAATATATGTAGTTGTTATTATATATATATATATATATATATATATATATGTGTGTAATTTTACTATGTATATATTAATAAAAAATACACTTAGTATAATGTTATATATAAGATAGATATAGATATAGATAGAGAGATAGATATATATATTTTATTTTTTATTTTATTTCTTAACATTTTTATTTTACTTTTTCACCAGCAAGGGGACTGCCTGTCATTTCAGGCAGTCCCACTGCAGGCAGCACTATGGACGCCTATTGCGGAGTAGTCAGAGTGGTCACATGGCCCGCAGAGTCCAAATTTGCAGAAGGGGAACTGTCTGGGCTGTCAGACAGTGCCCCCAGATGGAGAGGAACACCGATCACAGGCGGAGGAATGGCGGCGTGTAAGTAAGTAGGAATACCGCGGACATAGTAGGCGCGTCCGAGGTCCTTAAGGACCATTTTTGTCGAACGTACCTAGCACGTCCGTGGTTGGGAAGGGGTTAAGAGCAATTTAATTATTTCTTGGTGACTTCACTTGATAATGGTTTCTTTCACTTAATGGAAAAATATATTAAAATAATAGATTTGTAAAGATAAAATAAATGTGGAATAACTTAAATCATTAAATATGTTATGATAGATGATACATAAATTGTCAAACAAGCTTTAAGGGGATCTGTTACTTGTTTACTGTGTATTGGCTTAGCTACTGGGCAGCAATACACTGCTCGATGGGTAGCCATTGGCTGCTCGCTGTTTTGTAAACTTGCCCCCTACTCACAAAATGGCGGGCAGGATGTAGGATTTAACCCTAACTTGAGGGTCATAATGACCCCATTGGCTAAAAGTGAGAGGGGGCAATGGGAGGATTTAGGAGGCAGTGGACAGTAGAGCTCCCCGCCACTTCGGTTATAACATTTTATAATAGTAATAGTATTTTTAATAGTACAATTTTAATTTTAATAGTACAAGCTATGTAAAGATCAAACTGTGCAAGGCTGCACAATAGTCTTAAGTAGATAAAGGCAACCTTTGTCATTCTAGATGCAGATGAACAAAAGCTCCCATTATGCTTTATTGATCTACAAAGAGACTGTAGAAGTTGCATCACGAGAGTTCATTGGGCAACGTTCTAACAGTTAGCAGGAACATTCTGTTGGTCTCCACTGTGATTGCTCTTCATAAAGAACTTTGCTCCAGAAATGTTCTTTCTACATAACCCCTGGTGTTCTCTTTGTAAGAAAAAATAGAAAGAGACACTTAGACCAGACTGTGATGGCGCCATGTACAGCTACCCGTGTTGTGATGATAGCAGCAATATATTAAACCTTTTCAACAGTGACAGCATTAACTGTTCTGTGACATTTTCAAGTGCAGCTGATGACATAAAAAATACAGGAGATAAATGAGAGAGAGGGCAAAAGAAACCCGCACTGTGAATATTAAACTCAGAGAAACACAATGTCCAAGAAATTACACAAGCTTGGAATCTCTTTCCTTAATAAAAAATTCTATTCTACTTTGTAAGCACCAACGATTTCTAATTTAAAATAGAAGAGAGACAGAGAGATGCATTTATATCACAAGTGACTTTGGGGAGGGATGATATCTGTGTGCAGCAGCTGAAAATCCTAAGTGTCATCAGAATAATTAAGAATTTCAACGCTTCAACACTTAAGGACTAGATATCTTGTAGTATTGTATTGAATGATTTAGTGCTAGGCATTAAATAAAGAGGTTATCTCAACAATGGCATGGGCTGAAATGTGATATATATCCCTGTGTAATCAAAGCTATAGGCTGAAAATGACCTCTGTAATTGGGATTTAGTGGCCATGGGCTTGAGTGCTTCTAGCCTTATGGGCTAAGACTTGGGTTCAAGTGTCTGAGCATTCTATTGGGTGGGGATTATTTTAATAGTCAGAGGGCTTGGGCTTATGCTAAAGGAGGGATAGTAATTATTCACCTGACATCAGTTCCAGTATTGGTTACTCTCTACCGGAATACACATGTGATGGAGAACAGGGTAGGAAGCATTTGCATGGCCCTCTCTCCAATACTGCCATACCTTCCATACAAGGTGGAAGAAGAGGGGGGTAAGCAACTTAAAATGTTATTCCTGGACCCATACTATTTTTTAAGTACTCTAGTCACTGTGTATCGAATTGCAGCTAGAGAGTCATTCCGCTCTCTCAGTATTAATAGCTGTTTGATCCAAGGAGATATCTGACTGCTATTTTGGGGTCAAGAAGGGATTTTTTCCTAGTTTATTGCAAAATTAGAAGCGCTTCAGACTAGGTTTTTTGCCTTCTTTTGGATCTACAGCAAAAACATATGTGAAGAAGGCTGAACCTGATGGACGCAAGTCTCTTTTCAGCTATGTAACTATGTAACTATGTAACACTGTGGTCTTACGGACCCCATACTGGTTCTTTATTTTATAAGGAAAGGAATATAACCATGAAAAGTATGAATGTTTTGTGGCTATCAACTGTAATTAGCTACCATTTTCTACCAGTTTTCTACCAAGCTAAGCCAGAACTTACTCCAGAACCAAAGCATTTTCTGGAAGTGATTAGTAACCTAGTGATTCTGAATGTAAAACATTTAATAAATAGAACCTACATTGAACCTGCTAATATTTGGACTCAAAGAACACTTCTTAAATGTGTTCTAATCTACTAAAACATTACAACCACTAATACGTGTTATCATGTAGATAGTCCCATTTCTACTTATATCATTCTATAGAGACTGAACTGTGATTTGTTTATTTATTAATGCTTTATAATATATAGTATGGTATTATGGATTGATGAACACGTCCATTGGCTTAGCAGTAACACGGAGACAAGTGGAAAATTGTAGTTGTTAATGGAACTTTTTTAGTTTACACGTGTGGTAAGTGGAGTAACTCAGGGTTCTTATCCTGTGTCCACTTCTGTTTTAATGATCTTGAAATGAACACTGAATGTTACGCGTCAGTATATAAAGATGGTGCAATACTAGCTACTCTGAGCAGGATAATACTTCTCTACAGAGGGATTTGGATAACCTAGGAGATTGGGCAGGCACAGGGGAATTGGAATTCAATATTGATGAGTTTAAACTGATGCATTTTGGAATGGCAACCATGCAACACATACTCTAAATGGAAATGGCTTAGTGATATTGCTGAATGAGGAGAACTTGGGTATCGTTTATAGATAACAGACTAGGCCACTATGTCAGACAACAGCTGCAAGAGCCAAGGTAAGGTTATCTATAAACAGAGGCCTCTCTATAAATCTCACTTTTAATGTCAAAATATATTTAGTCTCTTTATAATGCAATGGTAAGAAACCATATTGAATAAATGGTGAATGGTGAGTGTTGTTCTCCTGTTTTAAAAAGGAATAATCAAAGAACAGAAAAAAACACATAGGTAATCTAATAAGGAGAATGGAAGATCTTATTTATGAAGAAAGGCTAGTGAAAAAAAGAAAAATCATCAAAGGGAATATGGTAACATTGTACAAATCAAAACATGGATAATGCAAACAGCTATCTTGTACAATGTCACTTGAAAAGAGATTTCACATACAGCAGAAGAATGAGCTCATTATTAACATCAATAAAGATGTGTAATTATCTGCCTATAGATGATGTTTTATTAGTGTAGGTTTTGGGAGATAGGAGCCCAGGATGCAAACATCAACCCTATACAGGAGCAAATCGAGAAACAAAAACAGTGTACAAAAAAGCAACAGTCAAAGCAAGTTACACAATGTGCAATCCAATTGTTCAGGGCAGGCTTGGGTCAGAGTCTAGAGAACGCATGTATAATTCAGCAGAATGTAGTAGCACACTGGGAAACTGTAGTCAGAGCACAGAATGACTGAGCAGCCTGCAGGTTGGTGTCTGACAGGCCATGTTTCTGATTGGCTACCTGATTGACTACCACAACAAACTGCAGCCAATCCGAGTGCTGGACTTGGCTCCACCCCAGAGCAGCCCCATAGGGGCCCCAGCGACTGTCAGTAAGCCTACCTCTGGTAGGACTTAAAGGACCACTATAGTGTCAGGAAAACAAACATGTTTTCACTAGAGGCTGGATTAACCCTATTGTAAACATAGCAGTTTCTCTGAAACTGCTATGTTTACAGCTGCAGGGCTAACCCTAGATGGACCTGGCACCCAGACCACTTCATTGAGCTGAAGTGGTCTGGGTGCCTATAGTGATCCTTTAAACATCTGTTTCCCACATTCTGCCTCTGCACCATGCCACTGTGGGGCTTGCTCTTCTGGGAGGATTCCAGAAGTTTGCCTGATTGCTTTTCATCTGCCTAAATCGCATTTTTGTGGGGCACCTGTTGTTAACACAGGTGCTGCCTTTCCGTGCTGATTGCTGCCAGGAAGCAAAACCAATATTGTTTAGGAACCCCAATTTAAAGAGGGCTCTCTGGCTGCTCTGGGCCCTTTCATGGTTTCTGTGCCCTTTAGTAAGTTATTCTGTGCTGCGCGCACTTTCAAGCTGTCAATAGGAAAACATTTCTTAATGCTTTCCTATGGACGCTAGGCGTGATGGAGACATACTATGCCTCCAGCATCGCAGATGCGCCTCTAGTGGCATTCCAGAAGACAGCCACTAGAGGCTGGCTTAACCCCAAATGTAAACATAGCAGTTTACACTGCTATGTTTACATGTGAAGGGTTAAAACCTGAAGGACCTGGCACCCAGACCACTTCATTGAGCTGAAGTGGTCTGGGTGACTATAGTGTCCCTTTAAAGATGGGTTCTAAAACAGAAGATTTTGTTTGAATGTCTGGTTGGTTCTCTCAGATTGCCCGTTGGACTGTGGATGACAAGCATGGGACACATGTATTTCTGTCTTGACAGAGTGCATTCCATAAACTGGATGTAAATTTGGTATCACAATCAGATACTATAGAGTTGGGGATCATGTAAGATACGTAACTTGCCTGTTTCTTTAGAGGTGGAAGATTTTCAAGCTGGTACAACATGAGGGATTCTTGAGTGTGTCCTGTGCATCCGGCAATAGGAAGGTCATGGAAGTGATGAGGAGGGTCTTGGTGAGCAGAGGTGAGAACAATTATTCTGCCATGGTTCATACTGAATTAATCAGAATTTAAGGGTAGGTTGGAACCTTTTGGCAATCTTTAATTTTTGTCTAAAAGTGTTGAGTGAATGGGCATGAAACGTCCTTTCAGGAGAATGGTGTCTGAAAGGATTGAGATATTTCTGATACTCCAGGAATACTAGACAAAGTGTCTGCTTTTCCATTTTATGATTTGGGATGAAATGTGATATGGAATTAAAAATGTGAAAATAATAGTCTATCTGGCTTGCCTGGGCTTGAATCTTTTTGCTTCTCGTATATACTCTAGCTTACAGTGATCAGAATATATGGCATTAGGGTGAAGATCCCCCTCCAGAAGTCTCTATGCAACCAGGGCACTTTTGATGCAGAGTAACTCATGGTAATATAAAATATATACACGTATCTACATTTTTGTAGGTTTTATAAATATTTTATCTTTATTTTTATTATTTATTTTTGTATGACAATTATATTTAAAACGTAAACATTATCATTAGCCTTTGGTACAAGGGAAATCAATTTTTATGACCTCTTCCAGTAAAATGTTTTAGTGTGCCTGTAGTTCTTAACCATTTTGACAGAGATCCAAATTACGTAGAAGTCATTAGCTTGGGGACCCATTCTTAAGTTGTTTCATTAGCTTGTTGACATGTTTATCAGACCAAGATAAGCATAATATAACATTTTGGAAAATACACTTTCTACAACCCCTTTATTAGGATATTCAACCTCTAATAGAGATCTTGGTTTTACTAGAGAAAAGTGGGCCTCTACAATAATACAACAATAATAAAAAAAATGTCTATTTAAATTGTGTGCTCAATGTAATACAGGAACTGCACTCAATCTTCCAACCTTTGAACCAGGGTGCAACCAGATCCGGGTCCAGCACCAAATCCCAAATGTAATACTTCAAAATAAAGGATAAGGGCAGTCCAAAGGCTCAATTTCAGGCAATTTATTGTCACCAGAATGTGCAAAACAACGTTTTGACCAGTGTGGTCTCTATCAAGCTTGATAAAGACCAAACTAGTCAAAATGTTGTTTTGCACATTCTGGTGACAATAAATTGCCTGTAATTCAACCTTTGGAGTGCCCTTATCCTTTCTTTTGAAGTATTTAAATTGTGTGAGCATCTGCCTGAGTTACAATTCTACAAGCCCTATATTTACAGTGTATACTTAAAGGCACACTCCAGACCCCTTAAGCACGTTTGATTGCTGAAAATCTTTTTTTGTGAAGTCTGTGTTCTCTTTTTTCGTTTTATAAATTAACCTTGTTATACCCCCTTCACTTAAGAGCAGACAACCAGTCGTTTTACATCCTGGTTTGGTTAGCTCACTTGAGCTAAAATCAAAAGTCAGCAATTGCCCAGAGCACCTGTCTTGCAAAGACTTCTCATTGAGTTGCATTGGGAAGTCTGTGATTGGACAGCCACATAATCGCTGGGCGGGGCTACAAGGGGAGGGCTTTCAAAGGGAGCAGACAAGAGAACTGCATATTTTGCAAGCTGTTTTCATATATAATCCTTAATGAGAAAATGCATAGTTTTAATTGGGGTTATATCTACTAAAGATTGATTTTCATTAATTTTGTGTTTGGGCAGTTGAGAGTCCCTTTAAAACGTATGTGTCCTTTGGGTGAGTATGTTAAGATGAGCCCAATAAAATATCTGTCTGTCTACCTGTTTTTCATGAAACACAAATCAGATAATGTAACACATATATTGAGTTGGTCTACAACATTTTTCATAGATGTTCCCTATTGTGACATATCGTACCTTCGTCTAGTTCGTTTAGACTACTTACGCAATATAATCCATTTCTATGTGGCTCACACTTGGTGCCAGCTAACTTTTTTTTTGAAAGTTAAAATTAGTAATACCCTTCATTTTTTCCAAGTGAAATTAAAAGCAATGCTGCCTTGGGTGAATTGAATAGAAAAATTAATTGTGCCAGGGAGAGTGTAAATGTTCAGTGCGACTGCAACACATGCCCTTAAGCTCCACTGAGAACATTATTAGTTACATGTCAGGGAGCTTGATTTGAGAAAGTAACGGGTTTGCAAGGGGAAGCTTGTAATTTATTAGGAAGCAATACAAACTTTATTCATAAGGGTGGCTGAGGAACTCTGTACAGTACATATAGCCGCAGTAAAGCACAATCTTCAGGGGATGATTGGTGATTAAGCTCTGCTCATGAAGCCTTTCTGGTGTTGGCGTTGATCAAAAGGAACACCCTCTGGGTTTGTAGGGGTACAACTCCAATGATTCTTAAGGCACCCATACATGCTAGGTGTAATTAGTGGGTTAGGTTATGTTAGTTATGCAGTGTGGGTATTTTTTTTAAATTAGTTTTATTTATTTATTTTAAAAATAATAATTAAAGGTTTATTCACTAAACAGCAAAATTGTTGTGAGCTGAAAACTGAATTTATAGAGGAAAACGCCTGATTAGGAAAGCTCAGCTATAGTCGCAGCTTGTGTATTTTATCCCGAACTTTGCATTTTACAGGGTTAATCACTACAGCAGGGGTGCCCAGATGTTGTAGAACTACAACGCCCATGATGCTTTGCATGCCTTTGGGATGCCTTTAGAATGGCCAAGCATCATGGAAGCTGTAGTTGTAAAACATGTGGGGATCTACCTTTTGCACTGAAGGGAGAATTCAAAGTGAATTTCAAAGTTAAGTCCAAAATAGCCAAACTGGAAAAATCCTCTAACTCAGCTATGCTTTCAGTTTGGCTAGCTTGGCCTTAAATCCTCACGTCGGTGAATAAACCCTGCAAGAGTGCAGATCACCATAATTCATCATTTAAAGAGTAAAAGCTTTTTGATTTGCTTTAGAAGCCTACTCTTTCAGAACCATCTCATCCACAAGCGCTCCCATTTTGCAGACCAAATACTGCTAATGTCATGATTTAGGTACCCAGGTTTTTTTTTTTCAGCTGAACACAATTTTCATGTGAAATGCAAGCGCTGTTTTCCACAAACAGGTTTCTTCTTTCAAATCACAGATAAATACCGGGAAATAATAAAAAAAATATATAGTGTAGTATTTTATTGCAGACAGTTCTGCATAAAAAATAAAATAATACATAACGTGTTATTATATTTGCATTTTGGAAAATTGCATTTATATTTCACACAAAAATCCTCTTTTGTATCTTTATCTATTTGTTGGTATTTTGGGAGAAATACTATTCAATGGTTCCAGGAGGCACTTTTTCACTTTTCAATATTATTGATTTGCACAATAGTTTGGTTTTGTCTTGTTTTCTTTTTCTTTTTACAATATAAAGCTGAAGACTGATTACAACCTCTGGTAACCCTTTCTATGCCCATAAAGCATGGCTTACGACAGACATAGGCTCAAAAGTGCTATAGAAATTTATGAAGATGGCGATTGGCTGAGACACTTTCTGGTTTGGTGAGAAGCTTCAAAGAATCAGGATTTGCTACAAATTACACTGCTGCAAAAGCTGGGTGTGAACTTTTTTTTGCCTAAATAGAACCCTATGTCCAGTTATCACATATATCTGTAGCTCGTTTGAAAGTAAGTTTTTGTTTCAGGATCAGTAGAGGTGTGGGTAAAAATTATAGGCCCATCATTTACTGGGTGCCAAGAATTCTAGTATATTAACAACTAGTAGCTTGACTCTTACAGAATAGCACAGGATTTTCATTTTATTCAGAAGCCAGTAGAGAAATTAAAACTGAATTGTAAAATTTAGACCAAAATGGTTGAGCTGAAAATAACTCTCAAATTTTGATACTTTTCCAACAGATAAAACAAATTCAGGTTACATCTGAATATCATTAAATACAATACATTTCTTTTAGTCTTGGTTAGCCCCTTCATGATGCTAGGACCAATGAGCTGCATGCAGCCCTTTAAATCCATTGATATCACCCCAATGAGAGATCACGCTCAACTTTGGTGATTCTCAGATTGCCCCTAAACAGATGCAGACTGGAGATGTTTATCTTATTTTACTTATTGTACAGTGTTGTAGAATATTTGGGCTCTATATAAAGAATTGTAATAGAAAGGGGGCCCATGCATGCCCCCTGCTGACTGTGATTGGAACTGGGCTTTGCCAGCTGCTCAGCACTTATTGCTGTGATTGGCATGGACTGCAAGCAGGACCTGCAGTATCAGAGAGAAATCTCCCTATCGTGATAAAATCACACAATAGACCTGGGAAATCAGTCTTCCGACATCAGCAAAGGGAATCCCCTGGGATTAGAGTTGGGGTTTGTGTTAGGGTTATGGTAGGGTTAGTGTTAAAGTAGGGTTAAGGTAAGGGTTGGTGTAGGATTAGGGTTAGTGTAAGGTTAAGGTTCGTGTAGGGTAAGGGTTAAGGCTGGGTTAACATTGATATTGAGTTAGGGTTAACGATAGTGTAGGGTTAAGGTTAGTCTTAAAGGTTAGGTGTATGGTTAGCATTAGTGTAAGTTTAGGGTTAGTTATATGACTCAAAAAGAAGGGTTAGTCGTTGGTTTTGTACAGGGTTAGCATTCACTTGCCTAAATATTATTTAAATCCTAGACACATGAGGCATTTAGCAATTATGACTTATATGTGAATCTATTTTGAGTTTTTCGGTAGTTGCACTTAATGACTAAAACTTATAATGGAAACAAATAAAAAATAAATACTTTTTTCAGATTTTTAAATTGTATTTATATTTAATGTTGTGTTAGGTATACATGTAGGATATTTAAATAAACAAATACACATTTCTCTCCTTTAAAGACTATATATGATTTATATGGCTGCGCTTAAAGAGAAACCCTTAAGTCTAACAAACACAGCACAAATTCAAAGTTTTGTTTTGGTTCAGAAGTTGCACAATCGCCTCCGTCCTTAAGGGATTAAGCAGTCAGTAGTTTGTTTGGTTTGTGGCTACTGCATTCCTTTTAAACTTTAATATATGCTATACTTAAAATTCAGTTTCCATTCAGCTATAGGGCAATATTCACCCTTGCGCATGCCAATTAAATGTATTCTGAATTCCTATATATTTTGACGAATGTGCATTGTTTATTTTTTTCTGTATGTATCAAATGGTTGTGTTGGGGCAAGCTGAAAATCAGTCTACTGGAATTTACATAGATGCTATATCTGACGATATCTAACTAGAATGTCTGCATTGCAATACATTGAACCAACTTATGTTCTTAGACTATGCAAATTCATTGGTGACACACTAAGTGTCCACAGTGGACGTTCTGACATATGTGCAGGGGCGTATTAGCCGCGAGGCAAACAAGGCATTTGCCTTGGGCGGCATTTTTCAGGGGGCGGCAAAAAACGCCGCCCCCCAAATGCCCAGGGCAAATGCCTAGTTAGCCTCGCGGCTAACTGACATCCCCGGGCGGGCGGCGCTGGCAGGCGGGCGGCTGGCGAGGGAGCACTTCCTATGAGCTGACTGCTCAGCTCCCTCGCGTGCCGCAGAGTGAGCCTGGGAGCCGGAAGATGACGTCATATTCCGGCTCCCAGCCTCACTCTGCAGCCGGCGTGCAAGGGAGCTGAGCAGACAGCTCATAGGAAGTGCTCCCTCGCCAGCGCCGCCCGCTCGCCCTGCAGCCACTGGACCACCAGGGAGAGAGACCCCCCCCAGCACTCCCAAAGGTAAGGAGGCTGGGGGGGGATTTAAATTAAAAAAAAAGTGTGTGTTTGTGTGTGACTGTGTGTGTGTTTGTGTCTGTGTATGTGTCTGACTGTGTATGTGTGTGTGTGTGTGTTTGTGTCTGACTGTGTATGTGTGTGTGTGTTTGTGACTGTGTATGTGTGTGTGTTTGTGTCTGACTGTATGTGTGTGTGTTTGTGTCTGTGTGTGTGTTTGTGTGTCTCTGACTGTGTATGTGTGTGTGTGTGTGTCTCTGACTGTGTATGTGTGTGTGTGTGTTTGTGTATGTGTCTGACTGTGTGTGTGTGTATTTAGAAGGTGGGGCGGGGGGAAGGGTTGGGTGCCTAGGGCAGCACAAAACCAGGATACACCACTGCATATGTGTGCATGTAATCAGTACCAGAACACAAAATGTTCGATAGCTTTTTGGAACTTACAGGAAATACTATAGTTTAAAAAGAATATTCTTCCAGTTTCTATACTGACCAGTTGGCAACGGCCAAACATGTTTATCTGAAGTTGTGCAAGTTGTGCAAATCGATCAAAACTTCACCAGGAAAAAAGGACAGTAGCTCTTCAGTTATGTAAACTGATTGAACCAGTTTTCTCACCATAAAAAAACAAAAACAAAGAAGGGCAGAAAGACACAAAATGTATTATATAGAGGTAACAAAAGACAAAATGCCTCTGCCAAATTTAGTAGATGAAGAGGCTACATCCACCTTGTAATGCTTAATGAAGGTCATAGGAGAAGACAAAGTGGCTGCCATGCAGATGCCATCAGAATAAGCCTCAGCTCAATGTGTCTTCATTTTCTCAGGAGGAGTTAGATCCTTCAGAGTCTAAGCCTTTATGATGATATTTGATATCCAGTGTCCTAAGGTAGAAGAAGACGCAGCTTCACCTTTCCTGGAACCAGCAGGGATAATTAATAATTGGCTAGTGTTCTGATAAGACCAAGACTCTGACAAGTATCTAATCAGACATTCCCTCAAATCTAAATGATGAAGTTTACTCTCCAAGTCTGATGAAGGAGTAGGATAAAACAAAGGTAGAACAATATCCTGCACGATACCACTCTGTCATTAAAGGGAAACTATAGTTTCCTGGCACTATAACTTCCCTCTATTTCAAGAACCCCTCCCATTAAAAACCCCTTCAGTCACTTACCTGGGCATCCGCGCTGGTTCAGCTCCGCTCATGGCCACGCTCGCATTAGTATCTCCCCATAGGAAAGCATTCATGAAGAGCGTGAGGACGTCCAGCGTCAGATAACGGACCAAAGGTCTGTTTCAATTCCAGACTGCCACTAGAGGAGGAGTTAACCCTCAGAAGTAATTTTTGCAGTTTATAAAAACTGCAATAATTACATTTTTAGGGTTGAGTGATGGGAGTTTGCACCCAGGCCACTTCAATGTGCTGAAGTGGTCTGGGTGCCTACAGTGTCCCTTTAAAACACCTGTGTATAATTTTCTTTGCAGGAGAATGGTTTTATCTCAGACATTCTTCCAGCTGACGTATGGCCACCAAGAAGAGTGTCTAAAAAGTAATATCCATCTCGTCCAAAGGGCAAAAAGGAATTTCAGTCAATATGTCCAGGATTAGAGAAAAATCCCATGGGGTCGTATAGTTGCATGGGAGGCCTAATTGTAAGGCAGCCTTAAAAAATCTTGCAATCAAGGGATCAGGGGCCAATGAGACATTACATAGGGCAGATAAAGTTGAAGACTTTACCTTTAGAGTACTTAGACTTAACGCTTTATCCAATCCTGCTTAGAGGAACTCCAGAATATGAGACGGAGACAGATGTAAGAAGTCCACCTTCACAACATCCTGTTGTCCAACTGCGGACAGAAAAAAAGACTGAGGTATGGAAGGTATGCTTGCAGTCTAGTTAATAGCTTAATTGCTAAATTGTTTATTGTCCTGTTCCGGCTAGGGGTGGAGCTACCCATACGTTTTTATGATGGCAGACCAAAACTAGTCAGTGAAAGATCATGTGATGAATGAATAGGTCCAATCAGTGATATATCCACGGTCTGCTACAATGAGTATTCTAAATGGGAATTAATATATTCAGTAGCTGGCTGGAATTGCGGACACAAAAAACACAAGGATTTGTTTTGATCTGTGGCTGAACAAATTGTCAAAACAACAATAATTTTGTAGTTGAGACCCCATTCAGTAGAAAACTGGAGGCAAAGAAACAGGAGACTAACGTAATGTTGATTTTGAATTAATGGAAATCTAAAAATTGTAATGGGGTAACTCAAAGTATTTACATTTTTCCAGTAAGTGACTGAGTTAAAAGTGTTCAAAAGAAACTATGAATGGATATTGTCGATGATTTCATTTATATCAACAGGTACTTCTCTTTGCTTTACCAAAGGGAGCCCGTAAGGAAAATTATGGAGCAGAAAACTTTCAGAAATGGTGGCTCAATAGTTCGTGATTAAAGAAGCCTTAGAGATGATGAAGATGGAATTAGTTGTACTCACTAAAGTACAAACCTTCATAATTAGAGATTACAGGAATGGTAGGGAGAAAAATTAGTTTTAATGAGTGTGTAAAGAAGTGTAAGGAAAATACAAACTAATAAAAAAGTCAAACAAATTAAAGAAAGAAAATTAACATAGAAATACAAAGTCTATCACTTTTCCAGTAATTACAACAAATTGTGTTATTTATATTACAGTTATTAAATACAAAACTAAATAATTAATTTAGGGTAATAAGAAAAGTTGCATGTTGTTAATCAACAATAAGCAGAAAACTAACAAATGTGGCAAAATTGTGCTGTTTGACAACTCAATAATGCGACATTCAGAGGAATAGAAATCGGGGAAATAAACTGAAGTCATGCTGTTTTATTTTTTTCTTCTTAAACATAGAAAATCTCAGAAGTAAAACATTTTTAATGTTTATTTTGTTTTGTTTTATTTTTCGGTACTTCTGTTTTCTTATTGGGTTTTATCATGATTTATTATATTAATTTATAGTAATTAAGCTGCAGTACTGCTAATTGTGTACAATCAAGGCATTCTGTGCTGATACAGATTCAGCTGGCTTTGGTAACAGAATGCCATTGGTGATCAAATGGTTAATAGAAACCATGTGTTCATGTTTATCTACCTATAATAGTTAATAATGTACCAGTGGTTTTACAGGTACCAATTATTGCAGATCATTAGGCCACAGCACGCTGCGGTCATATTGAGCAATTAATTACTATATTTAATTTGATGGGTCTCGATATGTTTTGATGTCCACTCACTGTGAGTATTCAGCTGATTTCATCTGTATCTTTCAAGCATCAATTAGTCTCCTAGCTATTTATGCAAAGTATTGTATATTTGGAACAACTTTATACATTGAAAGAGCACTTCAGGGGTAGGGGATGATGTATGGATGGATTGATGGATGGTGTGATGGAGCTCCTGTACTCCAACTAAGTACCTCCACCAAGTATGCTTCCTTGCTACTACCAGGGAGCTGTGGTGCCCTTCAGACACAGTCACTAAAGCTAGATTGGGGTTTCTGAGGACCCCTTCCACTGGACCAGCTGGTTATAGCTCTCTGCAGCTGTCATAGCTCTCTTCAGTGGTTATAGCTCCATTATAGCTCTCTGCAGTGGTGATAGCTATGGAGACCTTCTCAACTGTAAAGCAGTGTTTATAGATTTTCCCTACACATTAGTTGAGACTGAATGTAGGGGAATAAAATGCAACTTTATTGCACACAACATAGCTATTTATACACAGAAACGTGGATTCCCACACCAGGGTCCACGAGGACCCTGGTGCCACTGTGTCTGGGGTTTTGATTACATCAGCCCCACCTAACAAGACAGACTTCCTGCTGTGTCTTCCCAGACCTAGAGGCAAGATGTCTCCCAAAACAGCACCCCCACACATTATATTTACACAGATAGCTCATAACAGAACGCTCTCACTGTCCCTGATTGAAGAAGCCACTCCTGAGTGAGAGCGTGTTAAAGTTTTACTGTGTCGCGGCCATTCTCTGATCCAGCACAGAGTTCCAGGTATGTGGTTGGTCATTCCTGGTCTCCGAAAACTGTGTTCCTGGGGCTCTGGGGAGGACAGCACCCCCACACATAATATGTCCCTGTATAGCTCGTCAGAGAGCACCCTTACTGTCCAAATAGCGCCCCAATTGGTGGTCGTGGTATGATTGAAGATTCACATGATCACAGCACAGTCCCAATCTAGATAACATTTCTATAGTGTTTCAGGGTATCTACCTGTTTGACACTCGTAGTGCAGGACAGGTCCAGGTGTTTCCAGAGGTCCCCAATTCCAGCTGGGAGGCAGAAAAAGCACCCATGAGGTCTCCATAGTCCCTTCCAATAGTCCCATTTTAGGGGGACTTGGGACCAAACCCAATGTTTTTGGGAAGGAGGCTGGCCTTCATGCCTCTTCAAAAGGCCATGACAGGGGCGCTTCTGTCACAGATGGACCGATGCGGGCAGATGCAATAATATTCTCATCTTTGCCATGCCTTCTTTTGCAGAATTTTCATGAGTGCTGATCCTTCTGTAGTGATACTCTCACCTATTAGATAAAAGCAGTACATCTCACCACATCTTGTTATCACCCAGGGCTGCCATCAGAAGGTTTGGGGCCCCTAACACAGCTTACGGTCTGGTCCCCTAGGGCCCGCTTCCAGGTCCACCCCCAGGACCCACCTCTAAATTTCGCCAATAGGAATAAACACACAAACACACTAACTGATACAAAAGGACACACACAAAGACAGACACATACTGAAACACATACACACTTATACAGACACACAGACACATACTAACATACATGCAGACACACACACATGCATAAGGACATACAGACAAACACACACATACATAGAAACACACACACTGGCATACATACAGAAACATACAAACATACATGCATACATACAGACACATACATATATACCGAAATATATACAAATACATATACATACATGCTGACATACAGACATACTGGCAGACTGGCATACAGACTGGAATACTGACAGACAGGAATACAGACAGGCATACTCACAGACATGCATACAGACAGGCAGGCATACAGACAGACGATGCATACAGACAGGCAGGCATACAGACAGACGATGCATACAGACATGCATACTCACAGACATGCATACTCACAGACAGGCATACTCACAGACAGGCATACAGGAAGGCAGGCATACAGACAGTCATACAGATAGACAGACAGACAGACAAACATACTGACACACACACATGTATCTCATTTTTTCAGCCACCCTCCTGTATCTTACCTTTTTGTTGCGGGAGGGTGGCTGGGGCTGATGGGAGTCGGCATTCTCTACTCCCGTGAGGAGTGAACTGGGAGAAAGTAACCGGCCGTTACTTTTGAAGGGGCCCAGTCGCGCTATTACATGGCCGCAGAGCTGACCAGGCCCCTGAAGATATAGGGCCCATCGGGTGGCCCTAAATGCTTTGGCCACCCGATGGGCCCTATCAGTGTGTAGGCCCTGGTGTAGCTGCACATGGGGCCGGGCGGGCGGGCCCTTGACAACCGTCCCATCACCCCCTGATGGTGGCCCTAGCTACCTTGATAAAGGCAGCTTTGCAGAAATGGGCTTTCTTTTGATTTTCTCCCTCTTCTTACTACTTCTGGGATTTCTTTATTTATGGTATGTATCATTGATTGGGTTGCTTTTCTGGGTATCCTATTGATTTTGTTTCTGGATTAGCATTTCTGCTTGTTGTAGTGATTTATCATGTATATATAGAATTGTGATACATTGTGCACATATTTTGTGTATCATTATTGTGGCACTATTGCTAAGATCTTTTGTTGTTAGTGTCTTGGGGTACCTAGTATATTGGACCCAATTAATAATGTGTTTTTTTTGTTTTTTTTTATCTGTATGGTTGTGTTCTTCATTCAGTATTTTCTATAGATTATTTCGGGCCTTGGGGAAATAAGACGTTATTGAGTGAGCACCTAATTTGGCTTCTTTGCTTTTTCAATAAACTCAAATGTTATCTGACTAGTGTGCCCACCTTTTTCTACTTAATCGGCCCTGGTATCACCATAGGTTTCTATAGGAGAACTGTATTTTTCCATAAATCCCAACACAGCATGTCAATAAGTATGTACATCTGCAACCAAGTGCTTGCAGCTTCTCATACATTGAAGACAAAAGTCTGTTATCCAGAAGGAAGAGTTACATAATTAATTCCATTAAAACCAAACATCCTCCATTATCGTGCATTTATACTGCCAGGAAGGGAAGGGGAACTGGTCTTAACCATAATACAAATTCATTCTGCTCACTTTTCTGAGCCATAAAGGAAGGGTCTAACCAAGGGAATATGAGTATCAGAATGACAGACTGGCCGGCAAAACACGAGATGTTTGATTAGATTGCCATTTTAGCTAAAACTTTTAAGTCCGTTATCAGCCCTTAACCAGTCACTGCGTATTGGATACTCCCCATAGAGGGTATATGGATGTAGGTGCAGGGGTGGTGCATTCACCATAATATTGTGGTCGATGTAAGAGAGAGGATATAATCACGAGCGGCAAATAGCTGTGGTGCATTAATTAAGGTACTTTCACAGAAAATATTTCATTATCTGGCAATTTTCCATTGCATTTTAAGAAACACTAGATTTGTGCTGGTATTTTAGTAACTGATGTCTTCTGATTTTGATGCCATCTCATTAGTCTGTGAACACCATCATCCTTTTTCATAAATGTTTTTTTTTTTTTGCGCCATACTCCGTTCCTCTCAATAACGTCAACAAAAATTCTGAAAACAATACAAACAGATTATTATCTTAGAAGTGCTGAAAACACGCACACTAACAATCTGTATTGGAAGTAAAGTGTGTTACCGGCATAATGCTGGGGTATTTTTAGCCGCGTACGTGGCAGGCCCCTGTAAGATCAGTTGTTGCATTAGATATAACACGCCAAGATGATGAAAGACTTTTTAGGATATGATGATTGTAGCAGTCTATTAGAAAGGTTCTGTATGTTCCATTTCCCAGGAAAAGAAATAAATAGGTCAAAGGGCTCTCTTTGAAGACTGAAACAAACCAAAAAAAAAATCGAGGGAAGGCATGTGTGCTACAATAGTATTATTTAAAATATTATAAATGACTCATGCAGTCTGAATTCAGCTGCGAGATAGAATATAGATTGTTAACTATTTTAATGACTCAAGCAAACACTTAGTTTGACCTAAAACAGAATATGCAGAACGAAAAGCTAATTTGGTAAATAAAGCCCCCCATGCAGAAATGCACAGACAGACAGGTAGGTAGAGAGACAGAAAAAGAAAGAAATAGACAGATGAATATGTGGATGGGAAGACAGACAGAGGATACATGCCATAGATGGGGTCTGGAGACATCATCATTAATCAAAAGAGACTGCTGCCTAGAGATTAAAATAAACAGTCCAAAGAGGATGGATTTCCAGTGTAAGTGAATTCATTTCATGGAAGCTGTGATTAGTTTTTAATTGAGCAGAATGTGCTTTTAAAACATTCATGGCCTTTAAAGCTAGTCTGAAGTTGAGGGTAGTTCGTTTTTCAATGCACTGTAATTCCACGTTCATTGAATAGATCCCATGTACATCGTTGTATATTAAAATAGAGAGTGATGTTGTGCTGGTTGCTGTCTTTGCCTTTAGACACAAACACCCCATGTGATAAATGAGCTGAGCATTTACTATTATCTTGTAACCGACATAAGGTCAAATTTACAAAGCAGGTTCCTGATTGAACATAACCTTATAAGACACTTAAATCAATCGCTGCTTCATCAGGCACCAGGATTTCAACAATACAGGTGACTTTTAAAAAGAGCATCTGTCATGAATGTACAATGAGAATAAATCAATTTTCTAATATCCGCCATAGACATACTTACATGCACAAAATCTTAAAGGTAAAATGTTTTGTGAAGATTTGTTGGTCCAGCAATGCAACATTTTGTTGAGGTTTCTCAACACTGCAGATACACTGCATTTTAATGTTCTATTAATCTCTAATAATCATTGATTGGGGGTCATTGGCCAAGCGTCAACGGCAAAACTCTGTGTTCCAATCAGACACCTGTCATTCTGTTCAAAAGGCATAATCATTGTTTAAAACAAAATAATGAGATTGTTCATACCTGCTTTTATGTTTGCTCTTCAAATTTTACTTTCTATAAAAATAGACTTTTAGAATAGTTTTCCTTGTTAGACTTCATCTTTTCAATTTTATATGATGGGCTTCTGGCACTTATATTATTCTAGAAACACACAATTATTCCCAGAGTAAAAGCGAAACTTCAAAGTGAATGCAAAGTAAATTTGAATTGTAAGGCTAACAAAGCCAAACTGAAGCAATTCTCCAAATTCAGCTATTGATCAGATCAAACACTCTGGCCTTAAATTGGAAATTAACTTTAAATTCTCACTTTTTTTAAATAACCCTGTAAGTATTATTATTTTTGTGTGTGGGGGGGAAGGGGGGTGGGGCTCTACTGCGCTCCACTCACAATCTTTTAAATATATATATCAAAATCTACAAACAATTACAGCTTTTAAAATGTTCACAACAAAAAATTCACGTGTTTTTAACCCCTTAATGACGGAGGCAATTGTACACATTCTGATCAAAACAAACCCTAGATTTTGAGCTAAATGTCTGTTCAACCATCAACCATAATTTACCTCTTTCATGTGAAGTGCATCTACACTTATTCTATATCCTTTTGTTCAGGAGAAACAAGGCTTTCATTTCACATCCAACATTTATATATGAAACATAATTTAATATGAATACAATCAAAAACAGTTTGGGAAATAAAAAAAACATTTGGTCATTTTCCGAGTTCTGCATGGCATATTAACGTGAATGTCATAATACTGTTAGCTTTTACTGCAATAAAATACACATATTTGTATTCAGCGATGTCTCACGAATATGACAATAAGCCACATTTTTATAGTTGCCACATCTTGCTTGCTTCGATACTGGAAACCTTCTATCATTCCAACTGTCAAGGAAGTGCTAGGTTTAGCGGTAAAAAACTATTCATATCAACTTAGACAACCATTCATATTACTTGACCGATTTCAATGTCATTGGACTAAGTGGAAAGATGATGTCAAAACTTGCAATAATATACTGTAGTAATTTTTCTGTTACAATAATACATTTCGATGTAAATGTTATGTATGTTTATGAGACATTTCACGTTTTATAGCATATGTATTAGGATCATATATTTTGGGATGGACATGCCCTCCCTGCTTTTTCCCGTTCATTGGTTTACTGGTTATCATTTTTGTGTTATATAAAATTGCTTAAAAAACCTTAATAAAATCAATTTGAAAATGTTTTATGGGTTTTGGAAAGTTGCAAGTTCAAATATAGGGCCTTTCCTTTTCCATTTTGCACATTGAAATTTGCCAGATTAGTTTGCTGGGGCTATGATTCCTTTATATATATGTCCAACTCTAACTTAATTATTTTTACCTAGTGCTCAGCAACAGTGCAATGTAAGGTTTAATGATACCAGCACTCTAAGAGTTAAAAAAAAAAATCTTCTTTATTTAATATAAACCATAACAGTCAACATGTCCGTTCCACATAGGAACTTTCTTCAGGACACAATAACTTTGGCCAGGATTTGTTTGAAATGGTCAACATAAAATTTGACCCTGCAACAGTGGAACACCATAAAACCTGTACATTTTTATACATGTGAGACATTACTGAATACAAATGTGTGTGTTTTAGAGCAGTAAAATATATAATCTGACAAAAGTATCACAAAAGGGCAGTTTCATTATGAAAAATGCAAAAAAAACAAAATAAACACTAAATTTGGCCAGGGTGTGTAACAAAATGGCTACTAAAAAAAAGACTGGATATTCCCAGTGGTGTATTTAGGATTTGTGCTGCCCTAGGCAGGACGTTGCTCGGGTATCCCACACTTACAGACACACACACACACATTCATTCACAGACACACACACTCATTCACTCACAGACATACACATTTCCCCCAACACTCACAAATTATAATTATTATTTTAAATCCACCCAGCCTCCCTGGGAGAGCTGGAGTGGATTACTTACCTGTTCAGTAGGGCTGCTGGGCGGGCAGGTAGGGGACAGACAGGCAGAGTAGGTGGCGAGGGAGCTCTTTGCGCGCCACTTAGTGATGCCGTAAGCCAGTCTGACCTCATATTCCAGCTCCCGGCTTCCATAAGCGGTGCAGAGGGAGTTGCTCCCTCGCTGCCCGCCGGCAGCCTCAGGGGGCTCAAAAGTGGTCAGCCGGCCAGCTCTTGGACCCCCCATGACACAAGGCAAGCAAGGGATCTGCCTGGGCATTTGGGGCATCTTTTTTTTCCACCCCTTGCAAAGTGTCGCCCAAGACAGATGCCTTGTTTGCCTTGTGTAAGATACGTCCCTGGACATACCCCATTTTGAATACCCTGTGTTGTCTACTTTTTCAAATGGTGCCATGATGGGGTTGATTTTCATTCCTGGGCTGCCATACAGCCTACTGTCATCAGCATAGCCCTCTAAATGAAATGATTAGAAAGTGATTGCAGGGATTAGATTTTGACATACTGTATTTTCTTTTCCTAAATCTATACCTGGTAAATTTTGTTAGTAGTTTCAGATGCTAAGCATGCCTGTAGGTCCCAAGCCTAGAGCGACAGGGTCATTTCTCACAATTATATATATATATATATAATATGTAGACAAAACTTAGATATGTTGTTCTGTAGCTTCACTAAATCACAACCCCTTCAGAAGATGTAATCAGATTTTAAAAAAAGGGACTCGTTTGTATTAATTAGTTCCTGATCTTTTGCAAAATGTGACAAAAAGTGGAGCTTCAATCAACTTCTGTCTGCCGCGTCTTTTCATATCCTGTCAGACATCTCTCACAAAGGTTAAGGAGAATAAGCATCTTACATAAGGAATACTCTATTACTTTGGTATATCATTGTACATGCTTGAAAAGGAGCAGGTGGAGGTTTCAAAATGGTCTTTCATAGACTTCCTTTGTGTATACTGTATAGGAGGGACAGTCCCTATTTTTGGACAAAATCTTCTCTCCCTCTTTTTTATTCCAATGTCCCTTTTATTCTAGGAGCTCCATATTGTTTGTGTGTCTGACATTTATGTTCGTGTGTCTGACGTGTATAACAAAGCTCCACAGCAATGTAACTCACAGCAATGTGTATTTAAAGGATCACTATAGTGTCAGGAAAACAAACTTGTTTTCCTGACACTATAGCACCCTTAGAACCCCCCACCCTCAGGGTCCCCTTCCCTTGGCACTGAATGGGGTCAAAACCTCTTCAGCCACTTACCTTTATTCAGCACTTAAGGCTGGTGACTAGAATTGAGCGGACACCTGGATGTTCGGGTCTGACGGGTTCGGCCGAACTTTGAAAAAAAAGTCTGGGTTCAGGCTCGAACTTGACCCCGAACGCGAACCCCATTGAAGTCAATGGGGACCTGAACTTTTGGGCACAAAAATGGCTCTAAAAAACTCCTGGAACGGGCTACAGGGCTGCAAAAGGAAATAAAATGGGGGTAAGAGTAGGACAAGTGCACTGCAAACAAATGTGGATAGGGAAATCACTTAAAATAACATAAAATACATAAAATACATAAAATAAGCAGCTGATTAGTAGATAACTCCCTAATTCCCACGGTATTAGGGAGCTATCTACCAAAAGGCTGAAAGACCTAAATTGGTCTTTCAGCTACCTTTACTAGTATAGCGAGTAAATTCAGTCCCTACTCGCTATGCTGCGAGTAGGGGTGTGTCTGTAAAAAAAACAAAAAAAAAACCTATTGCCCCCACCCCTGAGCGGTGGGTGGGGGCCATAAATAAGAATTTGTGGGGGCCTACTGTCCTCCCCTCCCGGCCCCCACCCCTGCATGGCGGGTGGGGACCTAATGTCCTCCCCCCGGCCTCCACCCCTGCGCGGCGGGTCAGCTCCCGAGTGGAGCGGAATGCCCATGTGCGGCAAGAGCCGCGCATGCATTCAAACAGTCCATAGGAAAGCATTTCTCAATGCTTTCTGTGACGAGACCAATCTCGCCACATTGCATTGGAGAAGCCTGGTTGCTCGCCTGTTGCCTTTGGATTATGGCCCCATGTTAAAAGGCTTGATTTTCCCTTGCAAAGACATGAAAGCCGGGTCATTTGGCGCTTGCCCTGTTTGAGCGGTGATACCCCAGATAGCTATGCCATGGAGCCCATTCGTATAATGAAAGACTATGGGAAAGACTTTGGCTCCATGGCAATTGAACTGTATGTGTGTGATCTGAGCGCCATTCAGTAATAATGTGCGCTCAGATCTGAGCTATCTGGGGATATTTTGAATGTACCTGCACAGTTATATGTGTTTTATGTGTTTTATTGTCTTTGCTGCCATGTGTTCAATGGAGTTTTGCTTCTGTCTTTGGAGATAATTGGATTACTTCCCAATTATCTCCAGGATAGAAGACTCGGTGGAACTGGTTTTGGGCAGAAAAGCCATGCTTCCTTTGGTCACAAAGGACTACGATCTATCTTTTGAACCACTGGACCAATATGTATGATTTTGACGTATGTTTGTATTTGGAGTATGTGGATTCTGAAAATGTTATGTGAATGTGATGCATACTTTTCAAGTTATGAATAATGTGGAAAAATTGTATTTCTCTGCTTGTTACAATTACATTACCCATTGTGCAAGGTAGTTGTATCACAGGCAGAGGGGAGGATTTTGTGTGGGAGTGTCTGAGTGTATTGTATGTGTTTATTGGTTGTGTTCCAAACCCCTGTGGGTGGTACTAATGTGTAAGAATGTGTACATAAGCACAATAAACCCACAGCTCTAACTGTTCACTGCTTGACCCTCAACACGGAGCTTTGTCTCGTTCTTGGGGAGATTTATTGTATGCTGTTCCAGTTCGACTGCTAGGAGTGTAAACCTATTCGCATGGTTTTTCCTATTTGCCTGTTTACGGCATTCATATGGTTTTCTGTTTGGCGGATTGGTGTTCTGCAGTAGCTGTGCTTGTGTCTCTGGAAGGGAACATCTACTAAACGGCGGTTTAACCCTTTTATGCTTGGGGGTGGCATCACACTTTCCTATGGACGTTCTGCACGCTGGATGCAAATTTCACATCCAGCGTTGCAGAAGCACCTCTATCGGCTGTCAGGAAGACAGCCACTAGAGGCTGGATTAACCCTGCTATATAAACATAGCAGTTTCTCTGAAACTGCTATGTTTACATCTGAACGGTTAAAACCTGGGGGACCTGGCACCCAGACCACTTCATTGAGCTGAAGTGGTCTGGGTGACTATAGTGTCCCTTTAAACTACAATAAATGTGTTTAGAAATCAGTCTGTGTAAATAAGACACATTGTTCATGTTTAGTATTACATTTTAGTTGCAAACAATTGTATTAGCAATTGTATTAGCAACAGCTCCACTCTGTTAAAAAAAAAAATCAAGTGTCCACGTTTGTCCATATAAAATGTTGGGAGGTATGCATATCTCTGCAGAAAAACATAAAATAGTATTTCATATCATTTCAGTCAGCTGACCTTTATAGAGTGGTATTTTTATGAGCTTGATGCTTCGACTAAATAATTACTGTAACATTGTTTAATAGGTTTCATAATTGAAAACTAAACCTCAAAAAAATGAATGCTTTCAGAACTAAAAAAAAAAGGATTATTATTAATATTACACTGTGTGTTTTATATTATATGTCTATAGGTAGTAAGCATGTGGGAAACTCGAAAATGCAGGAAAAGGAAAATGATGACAAGAAATAAGCTTATTCAACCAAATGTAATAGGAAGAATTTAATTTATAGAAGGCTTCTCTTCCAAGGGGCTCAAAGAGCTTTTACGTTTAAGTCCACAGATAACAGAAATATATGGAACATTAGTAGAATGTTAGTACGAAAGTAAAAGTGGGGTTAATATGAGTTCTGTAAGAGGGTTTTATGATTTATATCAAATGCCTACGCAACAAAAAAGTCTTTAGTCTATAAAAATAAAATAAGAAGGGACAATCTTTGATAGTGTATAAAGAGTAACAGAACATTCATTCTTCATAAATGAGAAATGTTCTCACGGAATCAAGTTTATTTTATTTTTATATTATGACTATTTTAAAAAATATTATTCTTTCATATTATTTTTATTGCTATTCTTATAGTGCGCTTACTAAAGGATACTTTAATAGATTAAAGGTAATGCACAAGTCATTTTTAAAAGAAAAAAGTCTAATCTGTAATTACTGTGCTGGTATTATAGCATTAGGGAAATGTGAACAATGACGACAAGTTAGTAGATAATAAAAAAATCAATTAGAACTGGGCAGCATCACCATAGTGTAGAGCGACTTGAAATATATGTAGATATAGAACAGAAAAATAGTAAGTGCACCAAAATGATCTAAATTATTTAATAGCCAATCTAGCAGGAACAGAATTATAAAAAGTATCCAAATTTAAAATTATTCCCAGGTACTGAGATAATGAAACAAATCTCAATAGTAACTCCCCTATGGGGTATAAATTCACAGTTGACACAATATAGCAACTAGAGTAACTCAGTGAGTATAACGATAAAATAAATGCACTGGTAATCTAAATAATAAAGATGAGATACTGGTGAAACAGTCTCGGAACAGCAGGGTATGAATAATGTGTACTCACAACACCCTCCGTGGGGGGCACCTCACAAGTAAACTCCAGAGTGAAGTCTTGTCCTGTTGCTACGGTCCACAAGTCCTGTGAAGACTGCAACAGAAGTAAGGCAAAAATAGGAGAGCAGAAAGCTCAACCCTCAGCTCCCGAGTTCGAACTGCCAGGGAATCTGCCACAGCTGAACCTCCTGTATAGAAGGGAGGCTAGTAGCACAAACAAATAACCCTGTTTGTATTGAATCTCGCGGGGCTGGGGGAGCACACCAATCTGCACACGAATAATCTCTCCATGCTTCAAACACCATGGCCGGTAATTTAAAAAAAGTGGTAAAAGGAACAGTTCCTGCTAGGTGATGACGGACCTAACGTCTAAGCGTTTTGCCCTGTTACGGGACTTTCTCAAGGGAAATGTGCCCACGAACATATAAAGATAGCATGTACTAACCTTCAGGATTTACCACAACCTTAAGAGATTTGTGGCTGATTCAGAGCACAGACGGGTTCGTGCAGATAAAGGCACATTGAGGAAGATTTCTGCCAGATCCATGCATCGGATCAAGAGAGCAGCTGCTAAAATACCATTACATAGCAGCAAACAGATATTGGAAGCTGCTGGTGCCTCTGGAGTCCCACGGCCATCAAGGTGTAGAGTCCTCCAGAGTCTTGCAACTGTACATAAACCTTTTATTCGGCCACCACTAACCAATGCTCACAAGCAGAAACGGCTGCATTGGGCAGAAAAATACATGAAGACTAATTTTCAAACAGTCCTGTTCACTGATGAGTGCCGTGCAACCCTGGATCGTCCAGATGGATGGAGTAGTGGATGGTTGGTGGATGGCCACCCTGTTCCAACAAGGCTGCGAAGTCAGCAAGGCGGTCGTGGAGTCATGTTTTGGTCCGGAATCATGGGAAGAGAGCTGGTCAGACCCTTTAGGGTAGCCGAAGGTGTAAAGATGACCTCTGCAAAGTATGTGGAGGTTCTGACTGACCACTTTCTTCCCTGGTACAGAAGGAAGAACTATGCTAATAAAATCATCTTCATGCATGACAATGCACCATCTCATGCTGCAAAGAATACCTCTGCATCAATGGCTACTATGGGGATAAAAGGAGAGAAAGTCATGGTGTGGCCTCCATCCTCCCCTGACCTCAATCCTATTGAGAACCTATGGAGCATCCTCAAGCAAAAGATCTATGAGGGTGGGAGGCAGTTTACATCCAAACAGCAGCTCTGGGAGGCTATTCTGACATCTTGCAAACAAATTCAAGCTGAAACTGTCCAAAAACTCACAAGTTCAATGGATGCAAGACTTGTGAAGCTGCTATCAAATAAGGGGTCCTATGTTAAAATGTAACGTGACCTGTAAAAATGTTTAAAAAGTTAAAATGTTGTTATAAGTTTGATTGAAATAGCTTTTTTATTTTAGTAAATATGCTGCAAACACAACAAATGACAATTTTCAGTTATTTACAACCTATAAAGTGTTTTGAAACTTACTGTGCATAATAATTTGGAACAGTGCATTGTAATTTTTTTATGTTTAAAAAAAATACTGTTATCATTAGGAGGTTTGTTCAATAAAATTTTAATTGTACTCTTAATAGTTGATAACATGAGAATTATCCTGACTGTTATTTACATCAATTATTTAGGTAAATGAGAAAAATATCATTTGCATAATAATTTGGAACCGGGTGTATAAATAATTGAGAATACAATATAAAATAAGGATTGTCTTGGAAGCAATAAAGTTTTGTCTTTTAAATATTTATTATATAAAAATATAAATATAGACAAATAAAATCCATTACAATAATTTATAGCAGAGTTTATAAGATTAAACTAAATGTTTGCAAATATCATTAATAGATTAACAGATGAGCAGCATCTGTCTCCAAATCCCTCCTCTCTCTATGCCATAACATTTAAAAGTACACCTATTTATACCTTAGGTGTCTTCATTTTAGGGTTACCGTAGTTTATATATGAAAAGGTAACACTTCTTTTACTTTATCCATTTTTGGACCTCCCTTAACTTGGCCATAACTAAAGGGAGTACATGTCATGGAAATTTGCCTGACTTAGTACAAGATGGCATCTTAAAGTCTGAACATCTTTATTTACTTAGGGTTACCACAGTATATTATGTACTGAAAGAGTCATAGCATAGCCTTGAAGCTTGTTTATGCATTATTGTTATTGCATTTCGTCTGGGACAAAATGGCGTAAACATCTTATGCACTGAAGGTAAGTAAGAGGTTATTGTTTAAAGAAACATATGAAAAACAATATGTTCCATTTCTAACACCTTGTCAGTTTGAAATATCTCTTAAAGACAAAGTACGCTGTTTGAGGAATACAATATTGGCATTTGCCCATAACAGAACGTTCCATCGAATTTTCTTTATTTGCTTCTTAAAGGGTTACTCCAACCCTTATGGAGGGCGGTGACCTTTCCAGTATAAAATGCCTTCTTGGGCACTATAGAGAAGGTCCCCTCTCTCCAAACCTGTAAAATAATAGTTTTACTTACCTGGAATTCAGCGCAGACTTCCGCGCCCCCTTCAACATCAAAGGGGCTGCTCGCGGACCAACCACATGCTTCTCTGTCAATGTACCTAAGTGGTGCAATCACGTAATTGCTCTTATTCACCATGCCCATGCAAGGTGCATCCTCAGGTGGCCTCATAATGTGCCTTGGATGCCGCTCTGGTCTGCCTCCCATGCAGCCCCATCTCCTTGTGGCATTTTGATAGATGCTGTACATTTCTCAACGGAACTCCTTTATAGCCCCGCCCCCTCTGATAATGTTAGGGTCGCAAATGTGCTTATGTCATCTTGTTAAGGACAGGCGCACATGTTTTGGAGTCACAGGGGCAGCACTAACCAATCTCTGACCACCTAGTGCTATTTAAACCCATTTTACTTTTTCTTCTTTGCCCCATCAAAGTATCCATTTAGGGTTATCAGAGAGCGTGTTTATCTTGTATTACTCTTTGGTTTTACTGACCTTGGCTTGTTATTGACTATTCTTCTTTCTATTATCCTTGACCTATTAGCTTGTCTTATCGTATTTGTCTCATTCTGTATCCCTGACCTTGGCTTGTCTCAGGCTATTCTATTTTGGCATTAAGTCTGGGCACTGTAAGGCCCAGTGAGACGTATTGTTCACCTGCATCTATTTTACCTCATATCATTGCCCAAAATGCCTCAAAGCTACTGTCTAATTTGGACATGATATGGAGTTGTGGGCTGGGCTGGTTTGCGGCAGCCACCATTTTGGGTGGCATCACTCTCCCGGCTGCATTTCTCAGTTCACTTTCACAGGACTCAAGGCTTAAGGGTACTGGGATAACCATCACTTGCAAGGGGGTGATGGGGCTTAACCACCATGGTGCTGCTTCCAGGTAGGCAAGAGACCAAGAGATCTCCATGCCTCTTTCTCCAAGGAGGCCGTAAGTAGCTGCAGATTTTCTGCTGTAGATATCCCTGCAGTCGTGCAGGTCTATGCTGATCCCGCTGGCTTTAAGAAAGCAGTGGTGAATTCTTATTTGAAAATAATGAACCAAAAGTGCAGTAATTTAATATAATCCAAGATTTCCCACAGAGCTCAAACAGGGAGTCCTTCTCAGCTTTGCAGTCAGGCCCCGCCCCGGGACCTTGCCCAGAAGGGCAATAAGGGAAGGAATAACATATATATATATATATATATATATATATATGAAGTGAAGATTTCTGTCCAGACAGGCATACACAGCAGATAATATCTACACCACTATACATCCAATATTGGAAAATTAGCATGGTATAAAATATTAAACATTTCAATATTTTCATGGAATTGGAAATATTTAAAGATATGGCAAGAAATATTTATGTTGTTGAAATGCAGAGGAAAACAAGTCGAGATGGAACTCTCTCTGCAAAGGGGGGCAAGTCATGATGTAGTGAGAGAACATTTGAATCTCAATGTCTGATCATGAGTTAACATGACATAGACCAAAACCAAAGATAGAAATACAAGAAAGAGATTTGAAGACATATTTCCCATTTTAAAGTAAAAATTCTTAAACAAATGCCTACAAGGAGGCTGCGTAGTGCCCAGGAACTAGACAGGGGCCCTAGAACCTTGAATTTGCTTGACCTCACTTACCATCCCTATGTGAAGAATGAATGGTAGCAAAGTGGAACCCATTCTAGGGCTTTATGGGATCTCAATAGTTCTAAATATTAGTGCTATTTTCATATGACTGTGATATTAATATTATTATTATTATTATTTATAAAGCGCCAACAAGTTGGCCAACAAAGGTGGACTAACAGACATGCATTTGCAACAAGATGAATTGGACACAGAGGACCCTGCTCAAACCATCTTACATTCTAGAGGGAGTGGGGTAAAGTGACACAAGAGATGAGGGAAGGATGAATTTAAAGTACAGGAAAAAGTAGGTTAGTAGAATAGTTTACAGTAAAGGGTTAGTTTTTTTGGTTGACACAGTTGCAGGAGAAGAAAGCACAATGGGTTACCAAAGTGCGGGGAGGAAAAGCTACTAACAGTCTAATTGATACACTTTCCTAAAGAAGCAAGTTTTCATGTTTTGAATGAACTAAAGCTGTGTAAAAGTCTAACAGAGCAGGTAAAGGAGATCTAATGGAAAGGTGCAGCCCTAGAGAAGTATTGAAGGCAGGTGTCAAGGTGCAGGTAATAGACGCAGTGCATAGGACCCCGGGACCTGTGTGTCAGTGAAGATAGATAGGTAGGTCGTATGACCGTGTGGGGGTTATTTATCATTTTCCCCCACGTTATATGCCAATATGAATTAAACTAAACTATTTTATAAAATCGTCGATCTAGTAAATCAAGCACTGTTTATTCACAAAAAGACTATTGCCAGAAAACATCTCTTCTGAAACAAAATAAAAAGTGATCAAGGAATTTGCAAGCAACATACAAAAAAAAAAAAATCATTATTGAAAAATCTTTTTTTATGATATTAGCTTACTACTGTTCTGCTACATTTTACATCTAGGGTTTTGAGTGCTGCACATGAATTCACAGTGTAAGAATAAAAGGAGCCGAAAATGAAAAGAAAGCTTCAATTCAATTCAGTTCTGTTCACACATATGACGCCCATATTGACATCTTTATACAAAGCGTGGCAGTGCAGAGGATAAATGGATTGTGCAGAATGTTTAAAATAGTGACATTATTTACACTTAACCCCTATTGAGTTTGAAATATTTGTTTGAGTGAGGGATTCTCAGCTGTGTATTTTCAGCAGCATGGAAAAGACTATTCGAGGTTCTGTTGGCTCAGGACAGAAAGGAGGTCAGTTGTGGCTTTGTAACTTTTCAGTGAAGAGAGACATTCTGGGAAAATGATGATTGAGCTTCCTCAGGGCAAACTTCGAAAAACCAAATTAAAAAAGAGGCTAAAGGAACAGATGAAGACCGATAAAGACATTCACAGTAAAATAGATGAAGGAAAACTCTTCAAGCAAGGCAATGGCTACAAATATTACAGCGAAGTACATCGTATCCATTCCTGTGACACAATGTATCACAATATAAAATGTTTTTTTATGACACCCAGCACTGAGTGACGTGAAATTTGGATGAAATGGGCTAGTTTGGAACCATGACATGGCATTGATGCATTTCACAATACCGGTGCTGTACGGTAGCCAGAAACGGAAGACATTAATTCAGCCAGGGCTGCCAATGTGCAGGACACACAGCCAACTGACCATCACATGGGCAGGAATGACCTGCATTGACCTTTCACGGCATGAGTACATTTGGTAACGTGCTCACTTTGTATTCTTTGTGACTTTGTTCTCTGGTATTTTTCTAAATCGGAACTAGAGACAAAAAGGTATGGTGGGACTTGGCTCCAAAATAAATAATTGGCGTGGTTCAATTTAACATGCCAATAAAATACTTATTGTACTTCAGATATTAGATACATTAAACATTGCTTTTCTTACTCTAGAGAGGAGAGACTCTTAATAAATGACTGTCTTTGGAGACTGCTGGAGTAGCATTAAAATATCTGGCTGCGTGTGACAGCCAAGGCAATTGTTTCCAGTGATGTATTCTTGCATTGGCTGACTAGGCCTTGGGTGGCAGGCTAGAGGAGGCTGTAGAATTTTAGTGTTTCTTTTTCTTTAAATTACTTTTATTTAGCTCATGTGGCTGTATCCTAAATGCGTGAAATTGATGTGTCAACTCCATATCAACTTCATACAACACCCATTACATTGTCATAAACCTCTGTAACTGCCCTGGTTCTTGTGGGGCTCTCAAATTTTGGGATGAAAACCCACTTCCGACCAGAAATCTGGAATCCCATGAAACTTGACTTGTGCGCATGGGTGAATGTATAACGAAGAGTGTCAGAGCATTAATAACACAGGCAGATACATGTTCTTTCAAATGCACTATACCCCAAGTGGTGTATCTAAGCACAGGCACGTTAAACTATTCAGGATATTGTTTAATGCACGTAGACTTTGCCACATCTGAACTCTGAAGGATAAGCAGACATTGACTCTGATTACCTAGAGAGCAGTAAATCAGTAAGGATGGATGGAGGGTGTTGACATGTACTAAATGTTTTAGTGCCTTTCTTGGCTAGATCTGTAGCAGGGCTTATTAAAACATTGTCAGCTTTAGCTTTTCTGTTTTAATTAATGGGGTGGAAAGGTCTGAAAAATCACTTTTGTCAAGACAAGCTCTGATTAAAGAGCCGAAAAGCACTGAATTGAATCTGTTGTTTTTCTATTATTTTTTTTATACATTTTGAAAGGTATGTTCCGGCACTTGACATAATATGCAGTCAAATATTCCTGTGCCAACATGTTCCCAACTATCAAAGGCTTGGCTGCAATGCATCGATTCTGAATCCCCTTCCTGCCTTGTGTGGGAACTAAAATTCCATCAGAATCTTAGCTTTTTCCAACTCCCTTTACCAACTCAAGTAGGGGATGAGGATGATAGCTAAATAGTCCTACACTTGGATTCCTGTTTGTATTGTATTTATCTATACGGCCTGTGGAAATAAGCCACTCGTGAAACAATATACTTTCATAGAAGAGTCGAGCAATAGATATGAGTATGTATAAGCATTATGTCAGCCTCATATGTACAAGATGCTTGTATGTGTGCAAAGTGATACGTTCTCTTACAATGCTGTCCTACAGTATCCACACGTTCCTTGATTTCAGCGACCGTTCTTGCACCAATGTTGTCCATCCAAATGCAGCAGTCTGGTTCCTGTTCTTTTTAAGCGCAGTATAATAACTATTCTTGTTTTTTTGCACAGACCTTTTTCGTGCATATTAATCAGATTAAGTTATTTTAACTTTAAGAAGAAATTTTACTTTTATTTTACATTTTAAAGGACACTCTGGATTCCAAAAATAACCGTAGCTTGCTGAAAAAGATTATGACCTCTAAGACTAACCTCTACTTCACATACCTGTCTCTTGCTCTCTCCTAAAGGGCAGCCCACCTTATCTGACTGCAAATTCCTGTCCTAATGTCTATGACACCCCACCTCTTATAGAATGTAAGCTCGATTGAGCAGGGTCCTCTTCAACCTATTGTTCACGTAAGGTTTTTGTAATTGTCCTATTTATAGTTAAATCCCCCCTCTCATAATATTGTAAACCGCTACGGAATCTGTTGGCGCTATATAAATGGCACTAATAATAATAATAATTGCTTTGTGTGAAGAGTGTGTTTTCTTTATGTCATTTAAAAAGAAGTGCATATTTCAATAGTAATTGGTACTTTTATAAATTAACCTGGTTATACCCCCCTTGGCTGTCAATCAGACAACTGGTCCAGTTACTTCCTGGTTGTTTAGCTCAGTGAAGTTAAACTCCAAAGGCAGCAATTGCCCAAAGCACCTGCCTTGCAGCTTTCAGCTCATTGAGCTGCATTGGGAAGTCTGTGATTGGACAGCCACAGAAAGTCTTTGCGGAGTTAGAAGGGGAGACAAGAAATCAGCAGCTTTTGCAAGCTGCTTTTAGTTATAAAGCTGTAATGAAAAAATGCACAAATAAATGCACATCACTGCACAAATACG
>CAKOES020000130.1:0-49281 GCA_933207985.1 Pelobates cultripes
TTCTTAATATAAGGTGCTATGGGTTTTATTAAAAACACTTTTTTAATCTTTTATTAGTGCAAACAGCAGAAAAGACTTATTCATATAGACCATGTCCCCATAAAGTGCTTACACTTTTCTGAGCTTTGTTTTGGGTCAGTGCTAAAGGAAATTAAATTTTTTTATATCTTCAGTAAAACATAATTGACAATGCTTTTTATCTGATTCTGTGTAAATAGTTTTTTGGGTTTTTTTGCAAAATATGTGCTAGGGTACGCTGTGCAGACCAACCAGAATGTTCAAAATCTCATTTTACCAATGCTTTAAAATAAGGTTCTAATTTTTGTATATATGAATCTCAGTTCTGAAATAAATAGCGATCCAGTATTTGTTTGGAGTAGAGCATTCTAGCCAGAAGACCTTACACATTACCAGGCTAAAACTATCCATACATATCCACAAGTTTACGTTGGACATTGCCGAGACTATATGAACAAATTCTGTGTGTGTGTGTGTGGTGGGGAGTGGTGTAGATCAACCCAGAGTCCGTCCAGAATTTGAATTATTTATGGAAAGAGTGTACTCTTTATATGTAGTAATTCCTTGAAATTAGTTTCTATTTTAGCTATCTTAACTATGTTTTTTTACAGCAAGCTATACAAACTAACATTTCATAAATGTAATAATCATAAAAAACAAACATCTACACATTGAAGATAACTTTTTATTTTCAATTTAATCTTTATTAATTTTTTCACAGAAGCAAAATCAAGCACATAAATAGAAAACAACCCTTTCTAATAAACCTTATTCATGTGTTGAGATGGCATTTTGTACAAAACAAGCACATAATAGCAATCCTATAAGAATTAAAATTGGTGTTTTAAAACTCAATTATTAAAGTTGGTCAATAGGTTCACTTAAATGTGACAAGATTATTAACCAACAGACTCTAACTTATTAATAAGATCTAAATAAATTATATAGACCTTATCTTTATTGCAATTAAAGTTAACGCCTTTCTCCATCTCTAATAAAGTAGTTGTGTTTTAAATTGAGTATATTGTAGGATTAAACTCTACTTCCAATCTCTGGCAATCACCATTTTAGTGGCCATCAAACAGTGTGTAATCATGATCCTCATTTTCAAATGTAATCTTCCCCACCTCTGATGTAAAAGGGCTTACTTCTGGGTTACTATTTAGGTAGATGACCCCTAGAGAAATTATCATATTATACACATCATACAAATTGAAGAATGTTGGGACAACTCCACCAAATATGCACCATGGAACTCTAATCCTCGTTACATTGCCAACAAAGTGGAGAATTTAAAGGGGACATTTTTGATAATCTTTTTGGGACCATATACTATGTTTGCATTATCTTTCCATTTGTTTCAAGATGTTTAAAAAAAATTAATAACTTAATTTTAAACAAAAAGGCACACCAATCCGTATGAGATATTACTATATTTAAGTCCTTCTCTCATTTTTTTAAAGATGCAATTGAAGACAACTTTGTTATAACACTCCTAATGCCTACAGTTTAATTCAGTGGATTTTGTAGCCACCTGTTCAACAAACTCTGTTCTAGAGCTACAGGATTCTACTCTTGAATTTGTAGACATCAAACACAGTTTTTACTAAACTTAGATGCAAAGTAGAATTCCATTCAGGTTCAAGGAGACTTGCCAAATATTGAATCTACCAAGCTGGAATTGAGGAGTTTGACCAATTTGTGGATTACCTTTCCAAAGTTTTTGCAAAATAACGACACAATCAATATGAAAAAGAAAAAAACAGGTATTACAAAAACCCAGTTCACTGTAATAAACAAATTATTTTTCCAAGTAAACAATATAAGTTTTTTGTAGTGTCTAATGTAAAAACCGCTCTAGTCTAACATATGGTGCCTGGGACTCAGCTGCAAAGTCCATCGTAACTTGGTCCCCTATAAACTTTCTGTCATGTTCCTGTTCGTTCCAAAACCTAAACTGTACTTAATAAAAAATGCAAGAGGAAGTAAAATAAAGTGTTTGCCATGCCTCTGTGACTTCCCGGAGGCTGTAACACTCTGCCAAAGAAATCAACACTACTGTACCACAGGCTACAAGTAACACATGGTTGCTGTAGCTATGACTGTTTTCTTCTATGTTATGACCAAATCCAGCTGTGCAGATGGCCCGTATGTTCTACCTGAGAAAAATGCTAACTAACGCTACAATCTACATTGACAGACAGATGGGAGGAAGACCAAGAAGCCTCTTGGCAAGTTGTGTTGCCAGTATAGTAACAATTCCTTTGGGCTACACCAAACGTATAAGGAAATTATAACAATAGAGGAAAAGGGACAAAAGAACAAAATAAAGTTTGAATTTTTAAAAGTGGTGTGTAAGAAAATCATTATATTATTAAAATAAATATATCATTAATATAATATTATTTAAAGGTCATTTGTAGCTTATTGTTCTAGTTCGGAGTTTTGTTTAATTTGAAATCCGCTCCCTCCACTATTTAAACACAGGAAATGGATTTTCGTTACATTCTCAAATTAAAAAGGTCTGTACAGCTTTTTTGAGCTCCGCAAAGTAGGATAACCTACTACACATGGAATATTCTATCCTATATGGATTAACCTACCTTATAATATTGTATCCGCCACCAGTCTAAGGTTCCTGAAAACATCTGGATACCTTCAATTAAGAAGCAACTGCACACGTCTATTATATGTGTAATGATGTATCTATAATTTCCTTTGAATATTATCCCTGAACTTGAAAATATTCCTATTCTCAACACCGTTAAATTGTTTTTCATCTTAAGGGACACACAAGCATCAAAACAACTTTAGCTTAATGACACAGTTTTTGGGTATAGATCATGCAGTTGCAGTCTCACTCTCCATTCTCTGATTTAGAAGATAAATCACATTTGTTTGTGTTTATGCAGCCTAGCCACACCTCCCCCTGGCTGTGACTCACACAGCCTGCATGAAAAAGTTTACATTTTCACAGCACAGTGTGTTTATTTTAGAAGTTATTAACTACTATTCTGTTAGTTGAATTTCAATCACACACAGGAAGTTGTTGTAGGTTCTAGCATGCAATTAACAGAGTAGGAGATAAGAAATTCTTAATTAAACACACTGTGTGAACACTGAAGCTATAAATATAAACTCTTTTGCAGAAAGTTTGTAGAGAGACTGTGTAAGTCACAGCCAGGGGAGGTAATTAAACTCCTAAATGGCAGTGGACTGTGCAGTGAGACTGCCAGAGCATGATCTATACACCAAAACTACTGCATTAAGCTTAAGTTGTTTTGGTGTTTAGCATTTCCCTTTAATATATAATGTTGTACTGGACCACCCACATAAAGGTAGGACTTGTCATTTAATTAAATAAATTAAACTTTAATGAATCAAATTTGTAACAATGCATCTGAGAGAGCATCTGGCAAAAGGTATTTTATTTTTATTTTTTAATAGTTTTTTCAAATCTTGAAGCCATCTCTAGATTACAATTGATATGATCTGGATAGAAAATAATTTCCTTTACAGATAATGAAACTGGCTCTCCTAATAAAATAATCACCACTAATTTACAGTGGTTATGTTGCTTAGTTACTGGGCAAGTCCCCCAGTTTGATATCAAACAACAACAGTTTGAAATATACATTAATATGTCCTAGTTACCATTGTCAGTTTCATCCACTCTGGATGGTACTGATTGGCTAAAAGCAATGGGACAACCTGCCCCATCCCAACTCATTGATGCCAACCCAGTATTGCAAAATATTGACACTGATAAGATGGCAGTGTTCCAAGGTAGCGGACACGTCGAGACACTGGAAAAAGCCTCGGTTTATGTGAGACAATTCTAAATGGTTTCACATAAAACTGGAGGACGAATATTAAATGCATATTTGCATATATGTTATGTGCACACATACACAAGGTGTGGCAAGTTTTCTAGCATCTTATGCAGAGTTTGAAACTGCCAAATAACTAACAAGGAAATCTATTATCCAAATAGCAAATTCATAATCAGGCAGGTACCTAGAGTTAGTATAAAATCTGAAACTAACTAATTCCAGTGGAGAGCAAGAAGCAGATACTAATTTTATGTATACTCAAACCTCTTTAACGCTTGAACTATGATTTGTAGACTTGTGAACGGTACAAAAAATGTATTTAGGCCGAACCACTTCATCCAAAAAAAACAACACTTTGGCCTGAGGTGGTTTGGTTTGTCAAAATTAAGTCGGCCAAAAAAGATTGGGAAAAACTAATCTGACAAACCACGGGTTCATCAGGAGGGCAATCAATGTACTGCAAAGTATATACATAATATAAATATAGTGTATATATTTTGCAGTATACAGATAGGCACATTTTACCACCAATTGTTTCACAGATCAAGTGCAGAAAATTAATCAAGAGAGGGGAAAGAAGAGGAGCGGTAAAAATGTCTATTTATTGAATACATACTATATAAATATAAAATAGAGATTTTTTTTTTTTAAATTTTCTTTACTGTTCCTTCTTTTCCCCTCTATAACTTGTTTATCACTTGACCTGTGAGTAGAATCTACATTAAATGACTGTCCCCGAGAATTCAATCCTCTTTTTTCCTATGAATTATCTTTATTTATTTTTTTTGTCCCACGGAGAAGGAGTTTTTCACAAAGTTGTTTTCCTGTCACTATAGCTACTACAACGTAAAAGGGGAAACTAATATATTAGATAGACGCATTACATGCAAAGCAAGATAGTTCAAGCCGTGATTTGTCATAAGTGCGATGATTATGGCTTAAAGCTCATGAAAACCCCAAATCCACAATCTCAGTAAATTAGAATATTACATGCAATCAATAAAACAAGGAGTGTACATAGAACAATATCGAACCTCTTAAAAATGTATACGCATGCATATGGGCTCAGTACTTGGTTTGGGCCCCTTTTGCAGCAATTACTGCCTCAATGCGGCGTGGCATGCAAGCTATCAGCCTATGGCACTGCTGAGGTGTTATGGAAGACCAGGATGCTTCAATAGCGGCCTTCAGCTCTTCTGCATTGTTCGGTCTCATGTCTCTCATCTTTCTCTTGGCAATGCCCCATAGATTCTCTATGGGGCTCAGGTCAGGCGAGTTTGCTGACCAATCAAGCACAGTAATCCCACGGTCATTGAACCAGGCTTTGGTGCTTTTGGCAGTGTGGGCAGGTGCCAAGTCCTGCTGGAAAATTAAGTCAGCATCCCCATAAAGCTCGTCTGCAGAAGGAAGCATGAAGTGCTCCAAAATCTCCTGGTAGACAGCTGCATTGACCCTGGACTTAATGAAGCACAGTGGACCAACACCAGCAGATGACATGGCTCCCCAAATCAACGCAGACTGTGGACACTTCACACTGGACTTCAAGCATCTTGCAGCGTGTGCCTCTCCATTCTTCCTCCAGACTCTGGGTCCTTGGATTCCAAATGAGATGCAAAAGTTGCTCTCATCAGAAAAGAGGACTTTCGACCACTGAGCAATAGACCAGGTCCAGGATCCGTCTGTGTGTGGTGGCTCTTGATGCACGGACTCCAGCCTCAGTCCAATCCTTGTGAAAGCCCCCAACACATCTGAATGGCCCTTTCCTGACAATCCTCTCCAGGCTGCGGCCATCCCTGCTGCTGGTGCATCTTTTTCTTCCACACTTTTCCCTTCCACATAACTTTCTATTAATGTGCTTTGATACAGCACTTTGGGAACATCCAACTTCCTTCACAATTACCTTTTGAGACTGTCAATGATGGTTTCTGCACAACTGTCAGGTCAGCAGTCTTCCCCATGATCGTGATTCCTACTGAACCAGACTGAGAGACCATTTAAAGACTCAGAAACCCTTTGCAGGTGTTATGGCTTACTTAACTGATTAGAGTGGGACACTGTGAGCCTAGAATATTGCACCTTTTCACAATATTCTAATTTACTGAGATTGTGGATTTGGGGTTTTCATGAGCTGTAAGCCATAATCATTGCACTTATGACAAATCACGGCTTGAACTATCTTGCTTTGCATGTAATGCGTCTATCTCATATATTAGTTTCCCCTTTTTCGTTGCATTACTGAAATAAATGAACTTTTGCACGATATTCTAATTTTTCGAGTATCACCTGTAGCGCCCCCTTATCTGGTTGCCCCCACGAGCGGTGCAGAAGGGGTCAAAAACCCATTCTAACACTTACCTGAGTCCAGCGTAGATGTCCCTCAGTGCTGGCTTGTGTTCTGCTTGTGCTTCTCCTCCGCTGATGTCTGCCGGCGGGGGAGACCTAATACGCATATGGGGCGATCATCGCGTACACATAAAGGATTTCCCCATAGAAAAGCATGTACAATGCATTCCTATTGGGTTTTGGCTGATGCTGGATGTCCCATGCATAATGTAAGGACGTTAAGCGTCAGTTAGGCAACCAAAAGTCGCCTAACAACTAGGAAGTTCCTCTAGTGGCTGCACCCAGACCACTTCAATGAGTCTAAGTGGTCTGGGTGCCTATAGTGTCCCTGCAAAGCATGGTAAGGTGATTTTTGCTACCGCTAAATATACATTAAATGTATAACTATAGTACAGTAAAACCTCAAAAATGTGCTGAGAGAAATATATTAATACATTTTAAAAAAATTAACCAAGAAAACTAAAACTGTTGACAAAACATTAAAATAACCCCTTCGTCAATAAAGCCCTGTGTTTATCCAACTATTTGGACCAGTTATTTTCCATTTGTAGATTTTTGGTTTTATATTGTCAATACCTACTTGAAGGTGAACTTCCCATTCACATATTTTATGTATTCTGAGAAACCGACTAATGGATATTTATTCTGAATGGTCATAACTGGGAACTATCGAAATTAGCAAAAACTTTAACACAAAGATTCTATAATCGGGCTTGCCTTCTCTAGTGCCTTTAGATAAAACTTTCCCAAAAAATAATTTTACGGAGATAATATGCTCCCCAAAAACACCTTAAAAATATAAATAAATAAATGTAGATCCAATGTTTTTTTTCCTGAAGAATTCATTTATTTTCCGCTAAAGGACACGAAACAGGACTTTTGTTGTTTAAAATGAGACTCTGCCTATCCCTATTATCGGGATAACCATTGATTTGAATGAGAAATAAAATGTCATCATGCAATCATGGCAATTATATTGTAAAATAAAAAAGTAAAAATATAAATTACAGTACAAATATATCATCTCGGAATCGTCGTCAAGATGAAATGGGTAAAAATAAAATGGATTTTATTGCTAAATGCCAACGTAAATATTTCTGTGATAAATCCAATTTGTAACGTGGAAAGAAAAAGAACAATTATAACCGTTTTTACCTCAATCTTGTTCTGGACTTAGATTTACGAGTTGCTCATTCATCCAAGTGCCCAAATACTGTCAAGCTCGATAACTTGTTGTTTTGTATCCATTCTGAGCCCAGGTGACTTAGAAATTACTTGTAAACTACTAAGGGACAGCGAGATGTTGGGTCTCTCAGGAGGAGATGCCAGGATAAAAGTCTGGAATGTGATCTGGTGTTCACCCATCACAGCAAGGAATCAGAAATATTGGATTTAACATTGTGCATTCTAAGATATAAAATTAGGCCGACAGAAGTCTGGATGGGAGCCCTTGTCCCATACTGCTAACGTGCAGTGAGTCGGTAGCCAAAAGAGCTTGGAACAGTTGCCTCTCTCCAGATGCTGCCATTCATTTCTGTGGGAACAGCACAACATACATCTAATTACATTTTGTGCTTAAATTAATAGGACAGGGATGACAGGAAAACATTGCGGTACAGCTACAGAGACCCTTAGTTCACACACTTCACCAAGTTCCTGAAGTCCACATGTGTAGTGTAAACTTTTCCAGAAATAGCTTAATTTCTTCTTCTTTTTTTTTTTTAAAGAAACGTAATTTAAAAAAAAAGTAATTAGTATGTGAAAGGAAACATTACATATATGATACAAAAAATATATATATACACACGGTATATGTAAAAGTTTTATTTAAAAAACCTATTTATTTATTTATCCTCTTTTTCTCTATATTAGTAACTTCTCCCTTTATCTGTGAAACAAATAGTGCAAAAACTCACTGTAAAAAATATACGTAATATTAATATTTGTCACCACACTAATTGGCCCGTTTTGGTTTGTCCGAATCGTTCCGATACTATTGTATGGATGAAATTTGTCTGAACTGACTGAAATTTAAATCGTATGAAACAAAAAAACTAAACAATTTGGATGAATCGATTTGAATGGACTGAGATTTTTCACAATGCACAAGTATGTGGAGATGGATAGTTCATGGTTTCTAACCCATGGGTGACCTCCGTCCTGCAATGTAAGGTTGCACTGACACCATGTATTACAGGAGACTGCTAATCTTAGGGCAGAGCCAAGGCGTCCTAGCCTGCCAAGGATTAGTGGGAGTTACCCTCCCTTGCAGCAGCCTCCATTTAATATTTCATGATTATGACTCAGTCCTCTTCCAATAACGATACTGTGGGCATGTAACTCACACAAATCTCAGACAGACCAAGAAACATCACAATTCTGTCAGAGGTTCGGAGGCTTATGGACACCCATAAACCCAGAGGTGATTTCCAACAAGTGAATGAGTGACAACACAGTGTCCCTCCCCTTAAAACAGAAAACAATAAAATACTAAGGGATCAACAGGACCCTTATAATTAGAAGTAGGATCTGTGAGCCCCTCCTCTTCATCCACCTATTGTGTAGTAAGGTGAAGCCTTTAACCCATTTCCTCTCAAATGGGGTAGGTTTTATTTTGAATGTCAAAGAAATGCAAAGCAAAATATTTTACACAAACTCTCACTTACCTTTCCCTCTTCACCTAGCGGACACCGTAACCTCTGTGACGAGGCTCTGGACAGTGCAAATCTACCCCCCAACCTAGCCAGAACAGAAGTAACCTTAATGTGACACTAGGCAGCACCTAGGGCCCAGGGGTTGGACAGGGGCCTCTGAACCATGATTGTTTGGTCCCATTAACCATCCCTATGTAAAGAATGAAGGGGGCCCAAAACTGGCCTTCCTCTGGGCCCCGTGGATTCTTAATCCTTCTCTGCACCTAGTGGCCTAAGAGGACCAGGGTATATTATGTGTCATTATGTATTGTACAAATGTCTGGATTAAGCTGGGCAGCGGTATTTCCTGTATTGGTGCATTAAGCCTACATCATAATACGTTAATACTCCATTACCAAAAATGCCGTCATATACCTTACAAATTTCCAGAGTGTTTCAGCTTTTTTTATTTTATTTTTCACACCTACAGCATGGTACACGACAAGGCGTTGTTCCTTTACCTACATTAATATTTCAAGCATAAAGCATGATAGACTATCTCTACGGACATATTGGATGGATAAAACCTGTTAAAGGATAAAGATGAAAGAAAATGATTTGATATATTTTGATAGGTCCGATATCCCGTCCCATTTAAATTTAAATAATAAACATTACTGTTTTCATTTGAAACCAGGTTTTAACGGACTGTTTTATACACAGGAGAATAGCCAGAGGGAGATTTTACTTCTCTATTTGAGGCCGAAGCCTATCGCATATTTGTATATATCATTCAAAATAAACAAATATTGAAGATTCACTGGTAAGGATTTCTGTTAGGCTGCTTAGCTGTTTCGCTATTGTTCTGTTGAAATTAGCTTTCATGATTTGTCCTTTCTTTATCACCCTGTTCTACCAACTGTGTTACTCTGCTTGCCTCTTCCATGTGAATTGCACAAACAAAAGAATTTAATGTGACGGCCACATCAGCAGCAAACAAAACTGTCAGAATCTGTACTCAAAGGGCCAAATTGAAGGGCAATTCATATCCGTTTCTGTGTCTGATAAATGTTCATTTCTTAATTTTTATTGAGGTCAAACTATTTCTGACTCATTTAATAGCAGTTATGAAATAAGATGATGTTTGACTTCAAATTGCTTTATGTATGTATCTGAATTGTATTATTTGGAAACTTATAGGAATTTAGGAATAGGCCATTTAAATTTAGCGCCACAGTAACCAAACTGAAAGCATAGCTGGCTTAACCTCTTCGCGACCGCTGATGTACCAAGTGCGTCCGACAAAAAATGGTCCTTAATGACCTCGGACGTACCTGGCACGCCCCCGGCAAATGTGAGCGCTGGAAGCGATCGTGATCGCTTTCAGTCACTCTAACGGTCAAAACCTCTCCTGACTGCCGGGCCGCTGAGAGATTGCTCCCCAGGAGCGATCACTTCCAGGTTGCCCCACGTGGCTCCTGGCAGTGTAGCAGAGCATTGGAAGCCATTGGGCAGGCTTCCGATGCTCTGCCTGTGCTGAGTGCCTCAAGGGGATAAAATAATTTTTAAAAATAAATAAATAATAAAGTTAAAAAATATATATATGTATTTACCCCCCTCCAGGATTCCTATTCCTATTCACTTATCCGATCGCTGCCATTCCCCCCGTCGGCGATCGGTGTTCCTCTCCATCTGGGGGGACTGTCTGACAGCCCAGACAGTCTCCCCCTCGGCAAATTAGGACCCCGCAGGCCATGTGATCGCTCTGAACAAGTGGTTACATGGCCGCAATAGGCTTCCATAGTGCTGCCTGCAGGGGGGAACTGCCTGAACTGAGAGATATAAAAAAAAGTTTAAAGTAAAAAAAAAAAATGTTCATAAATTAAAAAATAAGTAAATAAAATAAATTAAAAAAATATATATACATATATATATACACATATATTATATCTATCTATCTATATATTGTATATGTCATACTTAGTGTATTTTTTTATTAATACATACATTTATTAATATAAAAATACACTTAGAGTAAAATTACACATGTGTATATATATATATATATATATATATATATATATATATATATAATGACAAAATCATTTTATTGCCATCCTCATGAAAGCCCATGTATTGGGGCTGAAATATCGATATTTTTAAATGATATAGAATAAAAGTTGTATTTTATTTTTACTATCATCAAGTCCTTGGAGTGCGGTCATTTCCAATAATTTTTTCATATTCTATGCCTGACCAGCACCGGGCAATTACTTTCTAATCCCAGAGTGCAAGCATCTCGGTTTTTATATATATATATATATATAAATATATATATATATACATATGTAATTTTATTCTAACTATATTTTGATAATATATATAGTTATATCAAAATACACTCAGAATTAAATTATATATATAAATAAATAAAAATAATACGAAATATACATATGTCCATATACATAATTAGATAAATAATTTCATAAATATACACATATACTTCAAATATATAAATATGTATATATTTAAATTCTACGTGCATATTTATGTAATATTTTTACATAATTAAGTAATTTTATTGATTGCAATTCGGGGACCTGTCTGACAACCAAGGACAAAAGTCCAGAGAATTTAATTTGCTAGCACTCTAACTTTTCAAGACACTCTTAAACCTGTGCTGTTTTACTCAGTAGACTTTGCTGAACACAAATATTAGTGTTTCAAACAAGTAAAACAGATCACAGCCATGATATTGTCAGTGAAAGTGAAGTTTTTTTGCATTTTTCACACACAAACGGCACTTTCACTGATGATATCATTGTTGTGATAGGTTTTACTGTTTTGAAACACTAATATTTGTGTTCAGCGAAGTCTCCAGAGTATAACCCTGGGTTGTCTACTTTAATTAAATATGTACATGGGAGGTGTAATTCAGAGATTCATGACAGATAATGTAACAATGTCACTATTGATAAATATATATTTTGAAACAGCAATGTCCTACTTGTATTTATAGCCCTATAACGTGCAAAAAAAAAGGTAAAGCCATGTTAACATTGGGTATTTCTAAACTCAGGACAAAATTTAGAAACTATTTAGTATTGGAATTTTTTGCCGGTTGTATATGCGTAACAGATTTTGGGGGTCAAAGTTAGAAAAATTCGTTTTTTTAGAAATTTGTCATCATACTTTATAATTTTTTTTACAGTAAATTATATGATATGATGAAAATAATGGTATCTTTAGAAAGACGATTTAATGGCAAGAATAACGGTATATAATATGTGTGGGTACAGTAAATGAGTAAGAGGAAAATTGCAGCTAAACACAAACACTGCAGAAATGTAAAAAATGTCTGGTCACTAAGGGTTTAAAGAACTTTTCCAATTTGGCTGTTTTGACTTTGAATCTGAAATTCACTTAAATCTCCCTTTAGTGAATAGCCCTGTCCAACTTCTAATGTAAAACCTCTGAAAACGGGGGGAAATTTAAATAAATTTTTTTAACCCCTTAAGGACACATGACATGTCTGACATGTCATGATTCCCTTTTATTCCAGAAGTTTGTTCCTTAAGGGGTTAAACACCCTCTCCCCCCATAAGTTGGCCAGGCTGGCTCACCCGAATTTACAGGATCTTTAGATTGCTATGTGCACCAGAATCAGCACCCATTGATGACCCTAGACCAAACAACTGTAAAGGCGGTGGTGTAGGCATCCTTCTCTCCCCTCAAGGTACCTTTCAACCTATCCTTCCTGCCCCTGCCCTCTCCTTTACTTCCTTTGAAGTTAACACTGTCTGTCTATTTAAACCCATTCCTCTAAGAATTGCCATCATTTATCAGCCCGCCGGTTATCCTAGGCTATTCATTGAACACTTTTCTTCCTGGCTACCCCATTTCCTCTCCTCTAGCACTCCTCCCCTCATTCTTGGGGACTTAAAATCCCAATCAACAACCCTAACTGCCCTGATGCCTCTCATCTGCTCTCTATAACCTCCTCCGTTGGACTCACACAGTGGTCTAATTCATCAACTCATAAAGCAGGAACCACTCTTGACCTCATCTTCACCAATCTCTGTACCACCTCTAACCTCTCCAATGTTCCATTTCCTCTATCTGACCAAACAATCAATGAACATATAGTAAAGTTGCAATCAATGTGTTTTTAGTACATTCTAAGAATTCCTTTAGCACATCTGCATCTCTCTGTTATCAAGCCAATATCTGTCATTATCATCTCAGTTATATAGCCAATATCTTTTATCACCTCTGTTATAAAGCCATTAGCTGTCATTATCATCTGTTATAAAACCAATATCTGTCGTTATCATCCCAGTTATATAGTCAATATCTGTCGTTATCATCTCCGTTATATAGCCAATATCTGTCGTTATCATCTCCGTTATATAGCCAATATCTGTCGTTATCATCTCTCAGTTATAGAGCCATTATCTGTCATTATCATCTCCGTTATATAGCCAATATCTGTCGTTATCATCTCTCAGTTATAGAGCCATTATCTGTCGTTATCTCCGTTATGTAGTTCAGTCAGAAGTCCTCCTTGGTGTTCACATAAATTAGGTTTTTGATTGAGGTAGGGAGTTCTGTTATTGGCATCTCTTGTAAAATATAAGCAGAAAAGAAAAACCAATAGTGCAACCCACTATGTTCAATATCTATATAATATGAAGAAAAAGAATACACTCACAAGGATAGTGCTTCCAATCAGCTATTAGATAAGGCATAATCCCCACTCAGGGATGAAACTGGAATTTTATTTGAGTGTTTACAGTGGAAGCAGTATATGAAAGAATAAAAACAGGATATAGTGCTCACTGTTTCAAACCAATAAAAGTGTGTGGAAAAGTATGAAAATTACTCACAATATTAGGAGCACATTATGCTCAATGGAATCATCTTAGGTGGAATGATCCCCACTAAGGATATCTATGAGTAGAGGTAGATGTTGTGATGGTCCCTGGTGAGGCTCCTTGAAGATGATAAAATAAATACAGGATCAAAAAAATATAAAAAATATAACATTTTGAGGGTAGAAACGATATTTATTGTAATACGCCACACAAAATAAAATAAAAGCCAATTAAAAAGTCCTTCTGAATAGTCACAACCATTTTTCCCTTGGGCTTTCTCAAGTGATCAATAACTTGATCCAGCATAGAAGGATCGAGTTTGTAAAGAAGAAGAATTTTACAACATAACAATTTTACTTGAGGTCTCTCTCTCTCGCTTTCACTTTTTTTTTCAGTCAATTTTTTATTGATTTTTCGCAACAGGTATAAGAACACGTGAAGCTCATATTAGGTTAGGAAATAGTCATGTATGTAACATGTCACATCAACAATTGCAGATTGTACAAAAGTGTTACATTGTGGCTAGGTAGTAGCCGGTTACGATTGTACATATAACATTAGTCAGTGGATCATGCACAACCTTGGCTTTCCAAACCAACGTTCACATTTGCAGCTGATGTAGCTAGAGCTTGACTTACACTCAAAGGGAAAGAGGAATGGGGTACAGAAGAATAAAAAGGGGATGAGGGGGAAGGAAGCAAACACTCATCCACTAGTCCCAGCACCAACATTAATTATAGGTGGGTTATTGATTGATTGTCAACACATTAGTGACTTCCACCAGACAGACAGAGAGAGCAGTCAAGTCATTAAATAAGTGTGCAGTACTCAGGTGTTGCCCCTGATGTGGATACGTCGTCTCCAGTCCAAATAATAAACATGGTGTAGCTCTTCCAAACCCCATGTGCTACCATGACGTAAGTGTGCCAGGTGGTCGTAGTAGTCTACCCATGATTGCCACGCAGTTTGGAAGGACTTGTGTGTTGTAGGAGAATCTATAGCCATAAGTTCATATGGTAGAATAAGTGTACTTTTTCTAATAGCTGGAATATTTGGGTAGTCTTTGAGGGAGAAAAGGAACAAGCACATTTTAGTATTTAGTACTATATCCTATAATTTTAAGATTGATAGTAAATGTGCTACTTCGTCCCACAAAGGGATAATGAAGGGACACTTGCACCATATAGGAGTCATATTGCCTTCTGCCTTTCCATAATGCCAGCAGGTATTATTGGTCGACGTCCTGTCCAGTGTGAGATACCCTCTAGAGACTAGCTTTCTATGTGTGCGTAGCATTTAGTGATATATTTTATCGCATTGATGGACAGGGTCCAGTCTTGGGGTGTGAAGCTACAATCAGTTTCTATAATCCATTGTTTAATAAAAGGGAATGCCTTCGCAGAGGCGGCTCCCATTAGGGCTTTGTAACCTGTCGAGAGAGCTTTGGGCTTACTGGAGGTTTTCCAGCACCTGTCATAGATATTGCGTACCAGTGAGTTGCACGTGGTACGTGATACTTTTCATTTGTAGAGATTAAAAAATATAAGATTTTGGTAGTTGGTACATTCACTTTTGAGTACCTTCTGTGGTATATATGCTGTTATTATCCAATTCAACTGATCATTATGTAAAACGGAGGATATGAAAGATATAATATTTATCTTTTCCCGTGACAAATGTAATTTTTACTGTTTGTAAAATGGACTCTGTCATGTACGACATATCACATTTTGTATGGCTTATTTACCCAAACATTTAGCTAACCAATCAGCAAGCTGTCAGGATCACCATTGTGCTTTACACAATATTGTGTATTTGGGTCTGGCTGGGATCAAACCTGAGTTTCCTGCATCCCAGTCGGTATCCTTGCATTGAGCTCCACGCATCTTTGACTGTTTCTGGTTGTTCTTGGTATCCTGTAGTCTGAGCCTGTACGCCTGGAATGTGCACACCTGTTCCTGGTTCCTTGATGATTGGCTGAGACTCCCTATTTAAACCCCGCAAGGCTGGTTCTCGTTGTCAGATCGTGTTTCCTGTTCCTGTTTGGTTTCACTGCTGTTCATCTGACTCCTGCTTTTGATCTCCTGCTCGTCTACTGTTTTCGCCTGATTGCTGCCCGTCCTGACTTCTGATTCTGATACTGACTACTCTTCTGGATATCCTTGTCTGTACTGCGTTCCAGGAAGCACTGGTTATTTCAGCCCCAGTGCACTGTGTCACAGCCTTGGGGATTTCTGTCCTGAGTCCCCTCGGTCTGTGTCGAATTGCAAAGGGTGCCTCAACTCTGCGTGTCGGACTCCCACTCCAGGTAAGATCCTTGACAGTACGATCTGACCAAATGGAGTCTGCAGAGTTGAAGATTACCGTTGCAGCCTTGACCCAGCAAGTTTCCCAGCTCACCCAGGCTTTGCAGGGCTTACAGCAGGAGCTGGCTTCCCTTAAAGGGAGAGTAACCTATGACTCTGGACTCTCTGAACCGCTGGTTGCTCTACCCGAGAAATTTTCTGGGATCCGGTCTAAGTATGATACCTTCAAAGTTGATTGCGAGGTCCTGTTCTCCCTGAGACCACTTACCTATGCCACAGACGTCATTAAAGTGAGGACAGCGATTACCTTATTGTCGGGGCACCTTAAGATCTGGGCCCACCAGTTGTTACTCGCCAAAAGCCCAGTCCTAGATTCCTGGGAGTCCTTTATTCGGTCCCTGGGTTTACAATGCAACAAGACACAAAAGTCATATGTACATAGATCATCTACTGTTGCTTCACACATATTGCAACCCGGACTGGAAATGGACTACACTACTCCTTTCACTCGGACTGATGTTACAGCTAACCCTACCGCTCCCAAGTCTCCAGAAACATCGTATAAATCTGGCAGGGAGGCGGAGGAACCCATGGAGATTGGACTGGTTAGGTTCCGTCAGTCATCTCAAGAAAGGGCAAGAAGGATGGCGCATGGACTGTGTTATTATTGTGGGGAGATGGGACATTTAATATCTTTTTGTCCCATTCGTCCATCTAGGTCTCGGGTTCTCCGTCTGGGTACTACTCTGGCATATCCTATGAGACCTGTCTGCCAACATGCTGCCTGTCCTTGCTTGACCACTCTGTCCAATCCTCAGCCTTCTACAGTCGTTGCTCCTGAGGTTGTGCAGGAATCTGTTACTAAAGAACCTGAGATCTCTATTTCTACTAAAGATTCTGCTTCTAAGAAGGCAAGCACCACAACCACTACAAGTCCTGTCAAGGAAGACCCTCTTTCTGGCTGTACCTATGCCTCTAATGGGACTCTAGTCCGGAAGGAGGACTTGCAAGTATTTGAAAAGGCCCTACAAGCTATGACCTCTGCTCCTACTAGTACCACCAAAGCCAAGAAATCCAAAAAGTAACCTCCTGGGTCGTAGTTGCGTTCCTCTTCTCGCCTACGGCGTCTTTGAAGGGGGGGTAATGTCAGGATCACCATTGTGCTTTACACAATATTGTGTATTTGGGTCTGGCTGGGATCAAACCTGAGTTTCCTGCATCCCAGTCGGTATCCTTGCATTGAGCTCCACGCATCTTTGACTGTTTCTGGTTGTTCTTGGTATCCTGTAGTCTGAGCCTGTACGCCTGGAATGTGCACACCTGTTCCTGGTTCCTTGATGATTGGCTGAGACTCCCTATTTAAACCCCGCAAGGCTGGTTCTCGTTGTCAGATCGTGTTTCCTGTTCCTGTTTGGTTTCACTGCTGTTCATCTGACTCCTGCTTTTGATCTCCTGCTCGTCTACTGTTTTCGCCTGATTGCTGCCCGTTCTGACTTCTGATTCTGATACTGACTACTCTTCTGGATATCCTTGTCTGTACTGCGTTCCAGGAAGCACTGGTTATTTCAGCCCCAGTGCACTGTGTCACAGCCTTGGGGATTTCTGTCCTGAGTCCCCTCGGTCTGTGTCGAATTGCAAAGGGTGCCTCAACTCTGCGTGCCGGACTCCCACTCCAGGTAAGATCCTTGACAGATGCTCAGTGTTTTGGTGTACAGCACTGTGCGCACCCTACAGAATGAATTGAAGTGTGGTCCTACAGGGAGAAACTGGACAGATTTTGCACCGTGCCCATCGGACCTGTGTATGCTTGGAGGCCGTGCCCACCTTAAAGAGTGGATCTGTGTCCACACGTCACATTGTATCAATGCCACCAAATACCTGTTTGAGTGAAGTAAAATAAATTTTCCTAAAAAGTAAAGGTAAAGGAAAGAAGTGTTAACTCAGGTCGTGCTGTCTGGACACTCAATACCTTTTTTTTATGCTGAATATCTCAAAGTTGACTTATTTCTTTGTTTGTGCAAATTTCATTCATATCTGGAGTATTCGTGTCAGGATTTACGGCCTGTGATTCAGTGCAGTCGCCTGTACAAGACAGAAATATAAATATCTGGTGGCCGCCCTATGCGTACAGATCTAGGAAGAGTGTCCTGCTTGCCACATAAGTGACAGATTATGCGTGGCATAGATTTGAAAAGGCCATGCTTCATTTTCGGCACACTCCGTTAACCCACTTCTTCAAACGGCCAGAAAACACGGGGGTTATCTACTTAACAGGTCCCTGCATTACAATCTGCCCAACTTCACAGGCCCATTTGTGCCTTTACTAAGAAGATTGAACAATGTTGCATTTGGCTTTTATTTTTTTATTTGAAAAAAATAAAAAACAAACACACACAATTTTGGTTTGTTAAAAATGTAATTCCGAAAAGGTGTACACCCCGCAGCTCTTCACCAGTGCGAAATTGGTGGTTTAATTTGCAGAGCCGGCTGCCTGAGCGATGAATGCAGCTGGATGAGAGCTCACAGAGGACATAGCATAGCTCTCAGACAGCAGATAAGGGCAGGGTGTCTCTGTAAGGTCTGTACTGACAGAGAACATATCCACATAGTTAAAAGAAAAAAAAACTCAAAACATATAAGGGGCTGGAATAACTTGCAGAAATAGCAAGAAAATAAAGCTACAGGCCATAAGACAATTTATATATATATATATATATATATATATATATAATCTATAAAAATCAATAAAGGGAGCACACCAGGACTTGATAAAGACCCCGGCAGGGTCGAAACGTTGATTCTCTTTACACAGAATTTGTATCATGTTTTGGATACAGTAAATACTTTTTGCACTTTACTGAAGTCCTGGTGTGCTCCCTTTATTGATTTTTATATATATTGGAACGCGGGATTGCACCTAGGCATTTGAGCCTTTACTAGAAGGATTTTTGGGAGGAGTGCCTTGCCCATCCATTTTTTGTATATATATATATATATATATATATATATATATATCTATCTACATCTTTTAATTCACATTCTCATAACATGTTCTAAAACCTTCCAGTCAAGATGCAATTCCCATTTACACTACTGTTTTAGTAAACAAATTCTGACCAACAGAACACACAGTTCTAGAGGAGAGAAGGAGGTGTGAAAGGGAGGACTGAAAGCAGAGCCTTGTACAATGCTAGATTGTAAGCTCTTTAGGGAAGTGGAACAGAATACTAATTTGGAAGGCCTCGAGTATCATTGCAATAAAGCCCCTGGTGGAAGTGCAGTTTATGAGCTGTGAGAGAAAAGCTACCATGACAAGCAGATAAATCCTGCCCCGATAATGAAAACAGCGATTTATGACACCAGTCTCCCATAAATCTGCTTTATGAGGTCATTTAGAAGCTGGCAGCGATTTGCAATTCAAAGTAATTCGGAGGGAGTTTGGGATTCGGTGCCAGATGAAGAGATTTTATTAGGGGAAAAATTCCACATACGGGAAGGAAGGTTCTGGGGTAATCAAGCACCCACTCCTACCCCTGGCAGCTCTGCAGCAACAGAGGCATTCTGGAGAAGAGCGCCCACCACTGGCAGCTCTACAGTACTGGAACCCCCAGGCAAAGAGAGGATCTTGGCTAATAAGTATTTATTCCCACTCCAAGCAGCTCATCATCTACCACAACCTCAGTGCAGATCTCATCCGAAACCACTGAGCTGCTAAAATCTCCCCCTGTAAGTGAGGATGGGGTGTGTGTGTATATATATATAATATATAATCAGGACCTGAAGTTGTGGGTGGGGCTTGGTTCCCCCTCTTAAGGAGCACCAGCCCTGCACTCACTACTATCTCAAGTCTGGAGATTTGCATACCCTAACTTCCAGGCCGTGCAAATCGCCATTTTCTATTCTGAAAACTCGTGGAAACAATTACCTGGTCCTGCAGCTCCTGGTCAGCTCGCACGCTGGTTCCTGACTCCATGGAGACTCAGCAGTGTTATGGGCAAATGCAAATATTACAAGTTTTAGAATGAAATGTTGTATATCTTAAACTGTGTACTTTGTCTTTAAGAGATATTGCAAACTGACAAGGTGTTAGAAATGGAACATATTGTTTTTCATAGATGTTTCTTTAAGCAATAGCCTCAGTGCATAATATGTTTGCGCCCTTTTGTCCCTGACGAATTACAATAACATAAACAAGCTTCAAGGTTATTCTATGACTCTTTCAGAACGTAATATACTGTGGTAACCTTAGTAGATAAGGATGTTCAGACTTTAAGATGCCATCTTGAAATAAGTCAGGAAAATTTCCATGACGTATGCACCCTTTGGTTATGGCCTTGTATGTTTGCCAAATTAAGGGAGGTCCTAAAATGAATAAAGTAAAAGAAGTGTTACTTCTTCATATATGAACTACGGTAACCCTAAAATGGAGACACCTAAGGTATAAATAGGTGTACTTTTAAATGTTAAGACACAAAGGAGAGACTTGGAGACAGAGGCTGACATGATGTTCAGAAGGGTATGTTAACCTATTAATGATATTTGCAAGCATTTAGTTTAATCTTATAAACTCTGCTATAATGGATTTTATATGTCAATATTTTTATTTTTTTTATAATATATATCTAAAAAGACAAAACTTTATTGCTTCCAAGACAATCCTTATTTTATATTGTATTCTCAATTATTTATATATGTTAAATAGAGGATCTCTTACACTAACTATATGAAATTATGGCTAAGATATCTGTATGGTTAGCCCCAGTGGCGTACTAAGGGGGGGGGGCAGAGGGGGTAGACCGCCAGGAGCGCCGGCCCCCCTCATGCTGCAGCAGCCCGAGCGCTCTGCAGAGAGCCTCAGGCAGCTGCAGCTTTGCCCGCCTGGGTGCAGACTGAAGAGAGGGACTGACAGGAGGGAGCGCTCAGCGCTCCCTCCTGTCACTCCCTCACTGTAGTGTGACCGAGCTCTGTATCATGGTCTCCGGGTACAGGGAACATCTGTCTCCTGTACCCGGCCGGACTAACAGGAAGTACACACTGAGTCAGTGTGCACTTCCTTTTAGTCCAGCCGGGTACAGGAAAGAAAAGCTCCCTGTACCCGCGGACCAATACAGAGCTCGGCCACGCTACAACAGAGGTGAAGGGGGGGATAAATAAAGATTGGGAGGGGGGATAAAGAAAGAGAAATTGGGAGGGGGGAGAGGGAAATTGGAGAGGGGGAGAAGGAAATTGGGAGGGAGAGAAGGAAATTGGAGGGGGGGGAGAGATTGACATTCATCACACACAATGCACCCCTTGGACACAGAAAAACACACAATGCATTACACACACTGCATTACACACACAGACACACATACGCAAGCAATGCAACCGTTACACACAATGCATCCCTTACACGCACAGAAACACGCAATGCATTCATTACACACACTCAATGCATCCCGTACATACACAGAAACACACCTTGCAGCCCTTACACATACAAACACAGATTCACACTATGCATTCCTTACACACATATCAGGACATCCCCTACACACTCCACCCCCTGTGAACAAACTCATTGGTGGAACATGAAGGTGGACCCTGGGACCCAGACCTTGAGCTGTGTATAGGGCCCCCAAAAAATGGAGCTGCTTCCCGTTCTCCCAGAACATTGATTTTTGTGACCACAGTTACAAACCGCCTCCAGAGAACCTGTTCTACACCAGACCAGTGGAGCCAGACTGCAGCTAGAGCCCATCATCATCCTCATCTGGTTGTAAGTAGGCAATCTAGTATATTATTCGAGGCACTAATCTCTAATTTACTTCACATTAAAGAAACACTATAGTCCCCAGAACCACTGCAGCTTAATGTAGTGGTTCTGGTGTCTATAGCCTGTCCCTGCAGGCCTTTTAATGTAAACACGGCGGCACTGCAGCACTGGCGTTAGATAACTTGGCAAATCATATGGGTGGGGCATTGTGATGTCACATGGCGGCAAACTTTTCTTTTGCCTAGGGCGGCAAAAATCCTTACACCGGCCCTGGCTGGAGGGGGCTGTGTGAGCTGTGGCCGCACAGTGCCCCATGGTAGTTAGGGTGCCAGTACAGCTCACACAAGCAAACAGCTGATAAACTGGCCGCACGGAGGAAAAGTGGGGCAAGGGGGTGCCAAGCACAGGATCCGCCCCGGGTGCCAAATGCTCTAGGTACGCCCCTGGTTAGCCCTAAGTTCTATGCTTTAAGACGTTATAGTGGTAAATAAGAGAACCAGCCGCGGTTACAATTGGCGACCACGAAGGGACTTGGAAGCTTTAATTGTCAAATAATAAATACCTAGGTAACCTCTTATACGTAAGAGAAGACACAATACTTTGTCATGGCACAAGTCTTGAAATATCAAGAATCTAATGAGCTATTTGTAGCCTAGACTGAGAAAGAGATCTTCATCATTAGAGATGATTTTAATGGTGAACTTGTACAAGGCACTTTGAGTTCAGGTGCCAGGTACATTGTAATTAGCATACAATGCTGAGATTGTGGATCTTAATTTCATAAGAGAACAATTATACATATTTGGTAAACTCCCTAATATGTCTAATACACCAGCATAGCATGGTCTATTAGTTCCAGGACAGTGGATTGCAGGCAGGGGGTATGTTCTCTTTGTAGCTGCTTAGTATGCATGCACAGGAAAAGGATTAATGCAATATGTTGTCAAAAGAAAAGTGATACAGAAGCGACAGACTGTCCACTATATAAGAAAATTTTATAAAACAGTGATAATTTCCAAATTGTCACTTACGCTAGCTGTTGATTAAAATCAGGAATTATAACAGCATAACTCATTTTGGAGTCTGGAGTTTCCAGCCAAGGTTGCGGAGATACAGAGACATGTAAACATTCCAAGGAATTGAGAAGTCGTTGTTTTATACTGTAAATTATGAACAACATTATTACATACAGCCATAAAGAGAAAGACATGGCTTTTAAATACATTCAGTGCAGTATAATGCAGCATATATTTTATATAATATATGCTAACTAGCTCATATTTTTTCCTAAACAGAGTTGATATTATACTGTCAGGATATTTATATCGGCAGACATTTTGTGCTAAGATAGAAATTAAAAGTGTATATTGCCAGAGTCACTCAGAACAGAGCGGACTCCATTTTGGATTTCAGGCAAGACAGACACAAAATTTCTTTCCTTTCTGTAACTAGCCACTAGCCTGAGCTAAGGAATGCATTCTGTAAACAAGCCAAGTGATAAGCAATGAAGCAGGGGGATGGAATGCTCTGTTTAAATGTTAATGGAATAGAAATAATTTCAATCACAGACACTAGTGACAGAGAAGACTAAGTAATTAATTTTACAAGGTCCCATTGTAAGTAAGGGGTGAAATTGAGTTTAGAACTGTCAAATTTAGAAATTACGATTAAAGTAGTTGCCACAAAGACTGAGACAAACGCTTTGAACTGACAGCAAATTTAAGTTATGGTAGTCATTTTAGATAAGCCTAATGATATCAAAATAGTCATCAGGAAAAGTTAACTCTTTCCTGGATAGGAAGGTTTAGTGAGGCAAGATTGCCCTCTATGGATCAAATACCTAAATTGCGATCTGCAGGTTGACCACACCTACAGTTTCCTATTGGCCTTACCAACTAATGACGTACAGAGAGTCTGGCCCTTTAAAAGTTAGGACAAAGGGAAGAGAGAAGGTTAGTTTGGGCATTCAGATTTGAATATTCAGAGAGATCCAGGACAGATATTCAAGTTCCTGGCACTGACCCTCAAACTCTCTTGAACACAACTCAAGAAACACTCCTTGACACTTAGAATTTTACTCTTACTTTCTAACCAACATCACTTTTCTCTATTACTTAGACACCTCCATACAACCAATCATACTCGCATCCAAGTTCCTGGGACTACCTACTCATCTGATGAGAACATCTACATAGCTGGTAATTATGCTGGTTTTATTTAATTAAAAATCTCTAATAGCATGATATATGACTGGATAAATCACGGTCAGATTTCAATAATTAAAAATCTTAGTGAACTCAAGAATATATAGTTATAAACATTCCATTCTGCAGGTGGAATTAAGAATAATTATCTATTAATGTGATATTATCACGTGTTAGCATACCGCTGTTTTTATCCAGGTGTATTGATTTGCTCTAAAATAAGATAAGATATCTTTTTAGGCAAATTAAAATTCGGCTTTTGTCAAAATCTGGTAGATTATTCTTATTGGATGGTTCCAGGAAATGATTAATGAGCTGGTTTGAAAGTTATTTTTATTGAAAATTACATGAGAATAGGATATTATATGCCTAGGAGAATCTAGCCAGCATTGAAAGGGTTACTTAGTTGATCTAACTGTTAGCCAAGGTTTTATGGCTTTTCGCTGGAAGTTTATTTCTGTGTCTGTGATGTACCCTCATAAATCGTGTAAGTTTTGACAGCTGATGCTATAGCTTTGTACTATGTTTAGCCATTACCATTGTATATGATGTTGTACTAAAAATATTCACTGATTAATATCATGCATGCTGCCTAATATTATTATTATTTTATTTGTCACAATAAATTATATCTATTTTTATAACAAATTGTGATTTTATTTGTATGGAATACATTTCACTTACATGATAACGATCTCTAAGATCTAAGAGAATTGAAATAGTCGGCAATTCTCAACTGTACAATATTATCATCCCATAAATATCCCCACATATTGGAGGCACTGCTGAGATCATTCAATTGAAATTATATTCCATACAATAATTCTGAGGCGTTGCTATTGAGTAATTCATGCAATATTAATCTTGATATAGAAAAGAGTTTTGTATTGAGGTTAAATCAGTGTGTAGAAACATGGCTGAATCCAGCACTTCATCTCAATCAGAGAGTGGGAAGAAGTTATTAGACATGCAAGTTTTTCCCTTAAGCATCTTATATAAGCATCTAAATATTAAAATGGATTATAAAGATTGGGCACTCCAAATTAGAGAACAAGTTTATAATTCGATTCATGATAGATCGGGTAATTCACCTATGGTTAAACATTTTAGCAACATAGACGAAGACTCTACAATGCAGTCTGTTAACAAATCATGCCCGTTTTTCATATTGGGTTATTCAATTATGTTAAAAAAGCATAATGAGATATAACTTAAATTGGACGAGTGTCAGAAAGACCTTTTGCTCGAACAAAGAACAGTTTGAAAAGACTGTCTTGGCCAAGCTTGAGATGGAGAGTCCAGTTCAAGGAGGTAGGAATGAAAACAGACATGGTTCTGTACACTGGCAGAACTCTGATGCTGATCAGAATTGTGACAGTGAACGAGAAGCTCAGAGTGATGGGAGTGAAAGTGATTGCACTGTCCACTCTGAAGGCCATGTGACTGATATGCCATCTGCACTGTTGTACGGATCTAATTCCTCTTCAGCAGCCAGATCGCATAGACGTTTACCAAAAAGAAGGGAGAACAGAAACAGGATTAATAAATCAAATATGCCTGTTTATGGAATGCCAAAAGTTATTAAATTCCTCAAAGAGACAGTACCACAATTTTCTAGAGGTTCAGGAAACATATCTGAACATCTGGAAAAGTATGAAAGAGCCATGAATTCATTGGGCATGTATGATGATATCCAAAAGAAATGGTTCATCACGTGGACCTTTGATTCAATGTGCTGTGTTTATCTAGAAAGTCTTCAAGCTATACAGCTAATGTCCTGGTCCAAGATGAAATATGAAATAATCATGGAATATGGTAAGTATAAAACCATTGCTTCTGCTAAGAAAGCGCTTTATAACTTAAAGTGCCGTCCAGATCAAAGCCCCAGAGAATTTTTAATAATTCTTAAAAATGCATATTCCGTGGCCCAAAGGAAACCCAGGTATGAAAATACAGACTTCAAAGATCTGTATTTTCATGCCATGCCGGTAAACATACAAATGAATCACGCAAGAGATTATGACTGTAAGTTACCATTAGAATGGCTAGTCAGTCAGTGCATGAAATTGCATACTATACACCATGCACATGAAGAAAATCAGCCAAAGGTTAAGAGACCTGGTGATAAAATGGTGTCAGAGACTAAAGTTCAGTTAGGTTTAGAAACCCAACAGAAAAAGGGGACCCATTCTGAGGTTTTGAAAACTCCAAAACCTCAGAAACAGGAAAACGCCAGAACCAATTCTGTAAATTCCTCTGATAATAACTCTGAAAAGTCCAATGCCAATGGGAATAAACATCCCTGGGTTAATAAGAACCACGGCAATTCCCAATGTAGAAGGAATCCTCAGGGAAATAGGAGATATGGAAACAGAAATAACCAATCTGCTTCCAGTAACTCCCAATAGTCTCAGCCATCCCAGCCTAATTCTAATGGGCAAAGACAAAGCGGCAATGGGGGAAATAATTTGCGTCGTCAGGTTGGTCAATTGACCGACCAGATGGGCAAATTAATGGAGGAAATTACAAAGATTAATCAAGTCTTTGCCAGAAATCCTTTTTTAGGGACAGCTCCAATTGCAGAGCCACCTCTGTGCAACTGCAGCAGCAACAACAGGTACCGCAGCAATAATAGCTACTGTGACTAAACAGGCTAGGTTGTCAGTAGATGTAATACCTAACCCTGTTTCTTTTCCAGGTACTCACAGTCAAACAAACAATAGGTGTGTTAGGAAACCTATTGCCTACCCAGTCACTTCACTTCCGGGTGAAGGAGGCGCAACGTGTTCCTCTGCTTTTTCATTTCAGTCAAAGGCTCTAGCAGCCACTAGTTTCTAGGATCCAGACCTGAAAGGGTTAACTGATGAGATGCCGACCACTAGTTCCTGTTTGACAGTTCGAAATATTCCTATGAAGGATGGGCCTGTGGGTAAGACTGAGCATTCCTCAGTACAGGTAGAAACTACTGCTGTGACAAGTAACGTATGGAAAACGAGTCATATGTTGACACATTCTAACTTCTTATATGCATTAGAAGAACATGAAGGAAGGTACTACATGTCTGTAGAAATACAGGATTCGCTACCCCAGCCTTTCAAAGGGTTAATAGATACTGGTTCACAAGCCACTATCTTATCCAATACCTACTTCCAGCAGGTAATGGACTTAGCAGCGACTATCCTGCAGATGAATGATGAAATCGCACCTGTAGATGAGCATTCCGTAAGAATTGCTCCAGAGAGGATCCAGAATGTCTCTCTGGAAGGTGATGTTATTATCATGTGCCCGACGGTCCTTGTATGTATTAACGGCAATATCTGTATCTCTGTATGCCGATTCCAATATTGCTGAAAATACCTAATATCGGCAAGACCGATAATCGGTCGATCCCTAATATTGATTCATTTTAAATAAATGTAAACGATCAAAAACATTGCCTACCTTGATCCAAGTCATACACGATGCTGATTCTGATGAAGGAAAACAATTCTCTGAAAATATAAACAAAACAATTTTATATTAAAAAGAAATTAAAATTCAATTTTAAGATTAGTTGGATACATAAATATGAGTTTGACTGTGAATCAGCAGGCGAAAAATTCAGCCCCCCAAAAAGGAAAAAAAAATAAAAATTCAGGGCAGCACTTTCCACGTGCTGAGCAACAGTGAAACTGTGAAGGAAAAAAAGAAGAAAAAGAAATGGAGTTCAGCGTCACAGACAGTTTATGTGTGCCGGCAAGGAAAGCACAGGAGAAGAGCCTGCCTTGCATGCGCTGAAGCCCAAGATGACGGCCAGCTCTTTTCTTGCGCTCCAAGAATGGCATACAAAAATGGGACTTACTGACTGAAAACACAAGCCAACAATCAAAATAAAGCACAGAGTTTGACTGTGAATCAGCAGGCGAAAAAGGCAGCCCCAAGAAAGTAAAAGATAAAATCCAGGGCAGCACTTTTCACGTGCTGAGCAACAGTGAATCTGTGGAAATATACAGTAATAGAGTTCAGCACCAGAACCTTTTTTTGCATGAATATCTCTCTCATATATGTATAAGCATACAATAAGACAAAGAGAGTTAGGCAAATATTCCCCCAAAATATAGACAATTTAAAACTTACCTTAACCACTTTGAATTTGTCCAAAATTCTATTGCGCTTTGAATGATTCTGAAATCTCCGCTCTGAAATTGAAAAGAAGATAAATATTATTTTAAATTTTATTTTAAGTTATGTTTTTTATATATAACTAAACAATTATAAAAGGATATATAAAATATATATATCCGTCTGTATGTACGTATATATGTAATGTAGTGGTGTTGGTGCTACATATGCAAAATAATAAATTAGAACAATGTATGTTATATGGTTTAATGCTTACATCTACATATACTAATGTAAATAAGTAGAAAAATGTTTTTAAATATACAATGCATAAACTGAAAATATCTATAGAAAATATTTTAAGAATACATATATAACAAAAATACATATCTACACACACACAAAAGCAAATATATATATATATATATATATATATATATAATTAGGTAGCAAAATGTTTATATAACAGTTAAAATAGTAAAATCAATTACATAGTTCATATATAAGATTTTTTTCTCGTTTTTGTTTTTTTTGTTTTTCTATAAAGAAATAAGTAAAATAAATTGATTAAAGATTATATAAATCAGTAACTAAAATTAACAAAATAAAAACATTACATTAATTAATAAGCAAATACAAATATAATAAAACTGTACTTACTGTCAATGTGCAGCCAGATTCCGTTAGGGAAGATTCTTCTTTGGCATTCTGTCTTCAGTGAGATATTCTCTCTCACACACTTGCCTCCAAGGAATACACCTGAGATGTGAACACACTCCAGTGCGTTCACATCTCAGCATAGGATGTAGTGCAGGCGCGCTCACATCTGAGCTGCCTGCATTACAAGGGAATAATGTTAGACGTCCATGAGGACATCTGACGTCAGCTCACTGTGATTTTAACAGTGAGTATAGCGAAGCACCCTCTAGGGTTTGTCTCAGAGACAGCCACTGGAGGTGGGAATAGGGGAAAAATATACACTGCATTATCTCAGAAACTGCAGTGTATTAAAATTTTTTTATATTTAAGTAATCTTTTAACATAATTATGTGATTTAATTAATTACAATTTGATTGACATGCCTGACAACGCAGGGAGAAAGTGCAGAGAATTTATTTCGCAAGCACTATATTTGACCCTGTAACTCTCCAAGACACCATAAAACCTGTACATAGGGGGTACTGTTTTACTCGGGAGACTTCATTGAACTCAAATATTAGTGTTTCAAACTGGTAAATTATATTACAACGATGATATTTTAAGTAAAAGGTAAGTTTTTTTGAATTTTTTTTTTTACAAACAAACGGCTCTTTTATGGATTATATTATTGTTGTAATATGTTTCACTGTTTTAAAACACTAATATTTGTGTTTAGTGAAGTCTCCCGAGAATAACAGTATTCCCATGTACAGGTTTTATGGTGTTTTGGAAAGTTAGAGAGTCACATATAAGGCTTGCATTTCATTTTTTTGACATTGAAATTTGCCAGATCGGTTATGTTGCCTTTGAGAGCGTATGGTAGCCCAGGAATGAGAATTACCCCCATGATGGCATACCATTTGCAATAGTAGACAACCCAAGGTATTGCAAGTGGGGTATGTCCGGTCTTTCTTAGTAGTCACAAACACTGGCCAAAAAAAAAACAGTTTTTTTGCTTGTTTCACACCAAAACAAATATGAACTCTAACTTTGGTCAGTGTTTGTGACTAAGTGGCTACTAAAAAAAGACTAAACATATTCCAGTTTTTGTTTACGTTTAGTTTTGATCAGAACGTGCACGATTGACTCCGTCCTGAAGGGGTTAAGTGTCACAAAAATTAAATATTTTGATTTTTTTCAGTTAAACTCATGGATGGCAGTATGTCTCAGGGCTCTTTTGATCACTGAACACAATCTCGGACACCTGTGATAATTAGATTGCCAGGTGAGCCCAATTTAAGGATAAACTACCAAAGGAGGGTGTTGCTCATTATTAAGCAGATCACCATTTTCATGCAATATGGGGAAGTAAAATGATCTCTCTGCTGCCGAAAAGAGTGAAATAGTTCAATTTCTTGGACTAGGTATGAAAACATTACATATTTCACAAAAACTTAAGCGTGATCATTGCACTATTAAGAGATTTGTGGCTGATTCAGAGCACAGATGGGTTTGTGCAGATAAAGGCACATTGAGGAAGATTTCTGCCAGATCCATGCATCGGATCAAGAGAGCAGCTGCTAAAATACCATTACATAGCAGCAAACAGATATTTGAAGCTGCTGGTGCCTCTGGAGTCCCACGGACATCAAGGTGTAGAGTCTTGCAACTGTGCATAAACCTTCTATTCGGCCACCACTAACCAATGCTCACAAGCAGAAACGGCTGCATTGGAAAGAAAAATACACAAATACTAATTTTCAAACAGTCCTGTTCACTGATGAGTGCCGTGCAACCCTGGATGGTCCAGATGGATGGAGTAGTGGATGGTTGGTGGACGGCCACCCTGTTCCAACAAGTCTGCGACGTCAGCAAGGTGGCGGTGGAGTCATATTTTGGGCCGGAATCATGGGAAGAGAGCTGGTCGGCCCCTTTAGGGTCCCCAAAGGTGGAAAGATGACCTCTGCAAAGTATGTGGAGTTTCTGACTGACCATTTTCTTCCCTGGTACAGAAGAACTATGCTTTCCGTAATAAAATCATCTTCATGTATGACAATGCACCATCTCATGCTGCAAAGAATACCTCTGCATCAATGGCTGCTATGGGAGAGAAAGTCATGGTGTGGCCTTCATCCTCCCCTGACCTCAATCCTATTGAGAACCTTTGGAGCATCCTCAAGCAAAATATCTATGAGGGTGAGAGGCAGTTCACATCCAAACAGCAGCTCTGGGAGGCTTTTGTGACATCTTGCAAGCAAATTCAAGCAGAAACTGTCCAAAAACCCACAAGTTCAATGGATGCAAGACTTGTGAAGCTGCTATGAAATAAGGGGTCCTATGATAAAATGTTACGTGACCTGTTTAAATGTTTAAAAAGTTAAAATGTTGTTATAAGTTTGATTGAAACGGCTTTTGATTTCAGTAAATATGCTGCAAACACAACAAATGATAATTTTCAGTTCTTTACAACCTATAAAGTGTTTTGAAACTTACTGTGCGTAATAATTTGGAACAGTGCATTGTAAGTTTATGTTTAAAAAGAATAGTGTTATCATTGAGTTTTGTTCAATAAAATTTGAATTGTACTCTTAATAGTTGATAACGTTAGAATTATGCTGACTATTATTTACATCAATTATTTAGGTAAATTAGAAAAATCTCATTTGCATTAGATATCATCAACATTTTAACTGTTTTCATGGTGTCACCAAAAGCATAAAATGAGAACGTAGATATGAGTTTTGCTACTATCCAGCCTTATTAAAAACACAATATGACAAATAACATTTTCTATTTTGTGGAGGATGAGAGAGAATTCAGTAGCACAACACTTTTGCTCAGATGTTGAGAGGGTAGGTAGCCTAGTGTGCCACAGGTAGCCAACTCCTGGCCAACTGTGTTGTAAAATGGCCAAGCAACAGTGTTACTGGACAACCTAAAGTTTTTGTCATGATAATTATTATTGTTAGAGGTACATTATGCCTGGTCCCTGTCTTTGAATGCAGACCTGAACCTGCTACTGCATCTATCTCTCCTCCATGTCAGCAAGGAACGCAAGGAGCAACCACATCAACATGATATATTATGGTCAGGTAAAGGCGCCAGGCAAATTATGCAGCTGGGAGTTGGAACTCTTCATGATATATTGGCGTCACTGTTTTGCCTCAATATATGCACCTAATTTTATTATGTTTATAAGTATTTATTTGTAATTTTTATACTATTGTTTTTCCCTGCTATTATGGACTTTTTTGCCTGCTACAAAACTGGTGTCTCCCTAGTTGTTTGAGCTATTACTTCCGGAATACCGAAGACGGACATATAGGAAATGACGCAATGACGGTATATGCGTCATGACGTCATAGGCGGAAGTACAATACGGAGGAACACCGGGCGAGAAATTGAACTTCCGGATGATACATTTGAAAACACGCCGAGAGAAGTTCAATCTATGCACTTTGACAAAGACTGAAGGTCAAAACGCGTTAGTGCTCCTTTTTATGTTATTTCTTTTACCGCGGTTCTTTTATAGTTATCTGTTTTTATTTGAGTAAATATATTTTTTTATGCCTCAATTATCCTTGTTTGGCATCCATCTCTTATGCAGCCGGGACAGGACATCAGATACTACTGTGAGACCGTGTGTATAGCCTGAAAAAGCTGATTTTTCAAAAGTGATTACAGCTAGAGCCTGCTATCCTAGGCTCTATACATCGTGAGTGACCCATTACCTCTGTCATACACTATACTTGTATATATACAGTATTATGCTATGTATATATTTTTCAGATTAATTTCAAGACTCACAATCATAAAGGAGAGAGGAACAAGTCAATTCAAGAACTAACGGTTCACTTGCTACCCAATATTTCCCGCCCCTTGACAAGTTGCCATTTTAATGATATAATCAATATTATTCACTTCACCAGTCAGTGGTTTCATTGTTGTGGCTGGTCAGTGAATAGTGAAATTGATCCACTTTTTGATCACTGTTCACAATGTCTGAGACTCATACAAACACCCTTTCCAGGAAGGTATGTTCCCTTTTGACATTTGCAGATTTTTTTCTCTTTTCTTTCTAAGTCTTTTTTCTGTATCTTTATTTCTATTAACCAATTGATCTTCATGCCATCTATTATGCACATTATCCACAATTATATACTGAATCAATTGGAAATAATAATACTTTTATTGGAGTAAATAACAATGACAATGCTAATATGATGATTCCAGCGAAGTCCATCCATGTCTGTCTCCAGCTTTAAATCCTATCGGAAACCCAGTCGAAATCTTTAAATAGCTCCAGCTCTACATCAGATAGTGACTTAGACTTGTCTGGCGGTGTTAGAATAGGGACGCATGATGTGTAGATTGTATTAAAGTTGCGGATGTCGTCTGGTCCCTCGATGGATGGTATGCATGGCGGCCTGACACTCTTGAACAATAATGCGAACCAGTCTATTTGCTGTTAAAAATTGAAAAAGTTTAAGGGAAAAGGATGAGTAAGATAAGTAGTGTGTACTCTTATACAATCAGTAAACTAAGAATATAGAATAATAGATATAAAAATAGTGGTGGCTGTTCTATAGAGACAAGTAGATGTTGGGTGTAATTTTCCTATGATCCCTGAATGCTTGCATATAAAATACATGAACTCCAGGAATATTGTGTATTTGGTTAAAAATCTTAACTAAAAGCTAATATTTATTTAGCTGCTAGAATGTGTCTTTCTATTTGACATACTTCAAAGAAAGGATGGCTCTTCAGATCCCAGGCACCATTCTCGCTGGCTCCTAGACGGTCTTCGGGATCTTTATTCAAAAGCTGTATAAGAAAATATTGAAAATTGTTATTTTAACTGAAAAAAACCCCTGAGAATTAAAGGCATTTTCTTGCAGGTTCTGTAAAACCTGCCTTTATGAGCTCAGGCTGTATACGTTAGTACAGAACTCAATAAAAATAAGGCACCATATCAACACGGCATCGTGTTCTGGTGCCCGGACATAGCTCTGCCCTGATCAATGGCATTAGTCATGCTTATTTCATTCACGACATGGAATTTTAACTTGTTTTATTCTGTAACTAGATCCATGTGTTTGTGACCGCTTGTTCTTCTCTGTTACAATCTAACACACAGGACCAGCTGTGTTTCCAGACCCTTACAAATCAAACTGCCCGAGCCCACATTCACACACAATGGAATCGTTATAGCATGATAAGCCTTACGAGTAGTACTGCTTAGAAGCAGGAACTTTAATCCTGGAGGGTCTAAGAATGAGCTTACTCAATCTATCTAAATTAGAAAGCACTATGTGTTGGCAACTTACACTTCTTAATAATGATCGCGCTTCTGCAGTCAGGAACCTCGGATAGTGCGGCGTTGAATGGACAATATTATACCTCACCTGTCTTGTATCACCTGGGAAGGGATACTAATAGAAAAACTACAGTTAGAAAAAGTGCAGGGTGGGCATGGGATCTACGGTGGGTAATGTCTCTAATGTAAATGGTCTGCCAAAGCAGAACCAATAAATATATTATAAAGAAACAAAGTATTATAGGGTTAAACTTAAACAAAGTGGACAGCACACTTGTGTGATATGAATCTATAAAATAAACATTCACCACAATAGTTAACATTCTAGTGGTGTGTGCGGATAAATAAATAAGGAAATGGCTGTGTCAGGGGACACAGAGAGGGGAGGAAGGTCAACAAAGCACTGGAGCCAGTGTTCGTACAAGCCCTGTCAGGGAGAGCGGGGGAAGCAGGGCAAGAGCACAAGCAAGAGTGTTTGCTGAGAAAGTCACCCAACAATCGTCCAGACACCAGGTGAACCTGCAAGGCAGTTGACTCCAGGGGTATTTCCATCCCACATATGTTGAATTACCTGAGCCAGTTGTATACAGGCTCATTAAGTGTAATGCAACAATAACATTATTTTTTATATTTATTTTGTGTTCAAACTGTATCGCACTATTTGGAGTATTTCCTCTTACAGAGACATTTGGGATATCATATACATGGTATATTCCTTATTTATTTACCCTTACACACCACCAGTGCTCAGTATTGTGCTAAATGTTTATTTCATAGATTGATATCACACAAGTGCGTTGTCCACTTCGTTTAGTTTTTATGTCTGAATATATTTGTAAAATTGACGGATTGTTTTCGCTGTGGAGATTAGCAGCACTTATCGTTACATCTGCACAGCACCTGTTTGTACCATACACCTGTTGTTTTTTCTATCGGGTTAAAATACAAGTATATTAAGTATAATGAGCTGTAGTGGTTATGGTGGTCAGGTTTCCCCTTTAACCCCAGCCAGTCTACAGTTTGAAATGCTATCACTATTATCAATGGACTGTTTGACATCACACAAAGGATTTTGGTTTCCAAACGAGGAATCCTACAAATTGGTAAAAATAAGCTATTCTTACCTTTCCACACAGCATTATATAAATAACTGCACCGAGACTCCACCAGTCAATAGATGTTGTATATGGTTTACCGCAAACCATTTCCGGTGCCATGTAATGCAGTGTGCCACAATACGTTCTGTCTTCATCTCCATATCCCATCCCTCAGAAAAAGAGAAAAGATAAATGTACATCGGTAAATATACAGATAGATGTTGCTGATATACAGTATATGTTATAAGTGATATTAGAATATTGCTGCAAGGAGTTGGTGCATTGCAGCTGCAGATTCTCTCTGTAATTTTGTATAAAGTTTTACATGGTGGTTACGAATCTGTGGCTGACAAGCAGCCAATCAGAGTGCTCTAATGAGACTGCAATGTGTGGGAAAGCCTTTATAAGGGCAATTCCCACTTTAAAGCTTCATACTGCACTAGCCCTCGCAGGACAAAGAAAGATTTATTTAAGTTGTCAGGTTTATCATTTTTTGGGCAGGTTTTTGCAATTGGGATTTTTAAGTGTTACATTGCAGGATGATGGATATTAATGTGGCTTTTTTGGGGCTGAAGATAACCTCCCATTGTTTAATTATTTAGAGCCCCCATCCAGAATGTGGTGGGGACATTAGGTTACCCCGGTATAAAATTAGTAGCCTTCCACCAACTGTCGACCTGCATTATTGATTTCTAGCCCCCCACCAAATGCCCACAGGTGGGGACACAGGGGACTTTGTGCTCCTAATTATTTACTATTGCCATTGGTTGCCCAGTCGCTAGTTTTAACCGGTGCCTATGGCAGTTAAGGGAAGAGGGAGGTTTTAAATTTCCTTATAGTCATATGGCGATCTTACTGGTCCCCACAGGGATTTTATTTATATATTTTGGCCAAGTGCAACATAATTAACCCTTGCAGTTGCCAAGGCTTTAACTATTTGCCTGCTGGTTTCTATAACTGCCTGTGGGAAAGAAGTTTGAAAATTTTGGCCATTTGGAGTCTGAATGGCTCTGTATGCAGTCAGATGGTTTTGCCCCATTCAGTACAAAGCCAATCAGACTTTAGTGAATAACTGTTTTGTGTTTCATATATTCTTTTATTCGGTTTGCAGGTGGATGTTATTTGTTATCTGTAGGTAAAGTTAAATTGTGCAACTTTGTGAGAAATTACTTTTGTTTAATATAAAATAATTTTTACCTTGTTTACTAAGACCGAAGTCTGTAATTTTGGCGAATCCATCTATGTCTATGACAATGTTTGCCAATTTGAGATCTCTGGATTTAAAATGCAGAAAAATCTTTTTTATTTTTTCAATATCACTAGAGGCACTTGAATTACATGGTTTTCTTTTTTTAGCCTTTTTAAAAATTAGATTTAAAGAATTAACTAATATAAGACAAAAATAGTTACTATGATAACATAAATAATCAATCAAACCACAGACACAGCATTTCGATCACAATACAGTAAATAACACAGATAATATTTATGGGGACACTATGTATGTATGTTCAACTTTATTTTTTCCTGTACACTTACCTGTGAACAATATCGTTTTGATGCAAGAATTCCAGGCCGAGCACACAACATGCCGCATAAAACCTGTAGAAAAGAGAATAAGTTAGTTTTATTTTAGGGAAGGAAATTAAGTTTTTGTACCACTGAATAGTTTGATTCCACCATCCTGTGTCAATCTATGCTCAGACATATTTCCTGCAACGTCTTGTATCTTCGGTATTAACAGTCCGCTTAATCTGTTTTGGATTTTTTTCAAATTTCTAGTCCACCTTAAAGGAACACTATAGGGTCAGGAACAAAAACCTGTATTCCTGACCCTATTGTGCTAAAACCACCATCTAGCCCCCCATGTCTCCCTAAATATAGTAAAATCATACTTATATTCAAGTCTGCAGCTGCCTCTATCCCTATGCCCTTTCTGTGTCAGTTCATTGGATTTGTTCTGGAGTTGCTCCCTGTGTCCTGCTCCTGGAGATCCTGTGTCCAGAAGGTCAGAGACCCAGAGGCCTCCAGTATCCTCATATTAAATTTCTCTTTTCTCTTGTTTTGCATTTGTAATCCACTTGTTTTCGTGTAGCTAACATACTTGTTATCTTTCCCTTATTGTTTTGTATTTATATAGGTATTAATTTCCTACTTACGGTGATTGCTGCTGCAGTCAGCACCCTTTACCGACCAAACCCCGACAATCCGTTTCCATAATCTCAAAACTATTGTTACTTACACAGCTCTAGTTGTAGAAAATGGCTGAAAGTTGTTGTTCCTAATATGGGTCATTAAGTCCCCACCAGCGGCATACTCCATTAAAAAACAGAAATGACCCTGAGTCTGGAAACTTGCCAACATGTTAACAAGGAATGGATGTTGTACTTCGCTCACAGTCTGTAGGATTTCCTTTTCACATATAAGTCTTGGAAATAAAAAAGGAATAATTAAATTAATCACCTTTTATTTTAATTCTTTTTTTTTTTTTGCTGTGCAAATAATAACATTCATACTTGTAGTGCCACGACAACATTTACAAGCCTAGTAATAAGAAATTGTATAAAGCGTCAGCATGGCATGTAGAGTAAATGTACATTTTTAGAATATAGTAATGATAAGCTGGAGAGTCATGTCTGGGTATATATTAAGATAGAGGTTTGCTAACGAGTAGCTTTTCCAGACACGGTGACAACTGATGAAGTAACATGGGGTAAGAATGCTAAATCACATGCTAAGCCATTACCCTGAGGAGTACCACTGCATCTAAAAGCTCTACCAGAGTCTCTCATCTACGCAACATAAATGATACGAAATAAAAGATAAAAGAAAAAAAATGTAAGACTAAGGTAAAGTCAATGATAACACTTTTTGACTGAAAAGCTGAACGCAGAATGGAAGTTGGAGTCCTTCAGGAAACCCAGCAAAGCTCATACAGGAGGTGTTATGGCTATATGCTGTAGTGAGTCACATGTTTAGCCAATTCTCAGTCTCTAAATATGAAGAATAGCTGTAATTGAACGGTGAGGCAAGACACCTCCATAGCCCCAGGCCTTTGTGTAGGCCTGCATCCCTGATCCACAGACTTGAGAACTGACAAAGTCGAAGTTCTTCCCATCTAAGGTACAGTTGAGGAGTGGTATGGTTTGTCGCTGATTGCTGGTGTGGTTCATGCAAGGTGAGGAAGCCCTTAGTGACCTTCAGCACAGGGGGATCGTGGAAACGAGGAGCAGTTGCTTTCAGTTAAGTAATGCCCACAGGGGTCCTGCCACCATCTCTCACACTGCTGTACGATTCCAGACTGGTGACAGGTAGCGCAGTGGAGACCACCCCCTCCCCCCCGGCCCAGGGGGGACACTGTAGGTCTCAGCAAGAGAGTTGTGCTTCACAGGACAGAAGATTGGCTGCCTCTCCTGCCCAGTGCCTTCACTAAGCCTGGTCGGCTCCGCCCTAGAGACATTGGCACCTCTAGAAACCGGACTGTTCCATTCAGGGTTAGCAACTGGTAGGGCACTGAATGTGTTGATTGAGAATGCAATTTGCCTCAAGAATAAGCTTAAACTAGGAGCTATACAAATAGAAAAATCTCAGGCACTCACTGCGAATTGTTTGCAGGCAGATTTATTGCAACGTTTCAACCTGTTAAGCTTGATAAAGACCTTAACAGGTCAAAACGTTGCAATAAATCTGCCTGCAAACAATTCGCAGTGAGTGCCTGATATTTTTCTGTTTGTATATATTACTTGGGTTTTTTTGCTGACCCATGCTCAGTAGCACCCTGGGCTGAATTGCTGTAGCTGAGTGCGACCCTACCCCTTTTTCTCTATTAAACTAGGAGCTATGTGAGGAGCACTGTGTAGCGGAGATGCAATATTGCCCAGGTTATCTCCGCTTATAATCCAAGTGAGGCTCAGGAACAAGTAAATAGTAAATCCACAGGCAAGGTTTCCAGCATGTAAAATAACAGCAATATCCCAACAGCAATCCCAATAACTGGACGACACACAGTTTCAGGAGCAGAACTGCAATCTTTTAATCCACACTGTCCTTTTAAAGCATGCTCCCATGCAAGGGAGGGATTTACAATCATTAGTACAGTAGCCAATCCTGTCCTGGTAACCTCCCACACATCTCCTCCCCTCAGCCTGCATCATAATCCCCTTATCCAGTCTAGCAATTCCCCCCGTTTCTGGATGTACCCCTAAACGTAGGGGTACCCCTTTAAATCCTACATCCCCTGATAGCCCTGATCTGGGTGAACAACATATCCAAAAATCACCCAGATCAGACCAGGGGTTCGGGAAATGTATGGAGGGAATAAAATGACCGACCGCACTGACTGAGACAGCCGAATGCGGTTCCATGCGAATGGGCCCTGCGGTCGGTCCTGGAATAAGGGAACAAACTGTACGAAAGCCTCTAGCTATAGAGGCTAGGGAGGGTTCGCCTGAATCCCCTCGTTCGGTTCTTCCTGTCTACCGAACGAGGGGCCGTTCGGTAGTTAGGAACCGAACGGACCGGGCTTGTGGAGGTTTCAGCGGTGTTCGCCTAGTCGAGTGTCCGATTTGAGTTCCAGACACTCGACGGCAAAACACCGCTGTTCGGGAGTTTTAAAATGGCCGCCGCCACGTGTTCGTTTGTCGAATGGCGGCCACCCCCGAGAACAAAGGACGGCTACCTAACTTGTCAATTACCCGTTTGCAACAATGTTGCAACGGGTAATTGAGGACACACTTCACATAGAGGAGGTCTGATTGTTCGGTAGTTTCATTCCCTTAGTCTATTCGAATGATTCTACCGAACAATCAGAGGAATACAATTCTTTTATACACATACAAAAACCCAGCAATTTACACGAATGCAGCTATTCACAAGACATTTGCAGGACAGCCCAGTGCCATCCGCTACACACTGTCAAGATGCAAATAAAAACATAGAATGTGAAGGCAGACAAGAACCATTCGGCCCATCTAGTCTGCCCAATTTTCTAAATACTTTCATTAGTGCCTATCCCATGTACGCTTAAACTCCTTCACTGTGTTAACCTCTACCACCTCAGCTGGAAGGCTATTCCATGCATCCACTACCCTCTCAGTAAAATAATACTTTCTGATATTATTTTTAAACCTTTGTCCCTCTAATTTAAGACTATGTCCTCTTGTTATGCTAGTTTTTTTTTCTTTTAAATGGCAACCAGCTGCCATGAGGCTCAGGCCTTGCCCCCAATTAATCACTTTAATAAAGATAACTCTTTGGCACAAATAAAAACTGACAAATAGTATCACCATCCAAAAAAACTAATAAAAAAAATTAGTACTCTCCATTTACCGACCTTGGTACTCTTATAGTTCCAGTTATGTCTTGTTTTTTCTGGGCTTTTAAAGCAAATTTGATATTTGTACGCTTGTCCTCAACAAGTAGAACCTGAAATGTAAAATACATATATATATTGTGACCTAGCATTTATCTAGACGCCTTTTATATTGAAAGTGGAATTTACCCCAAAGCCCACCTTTCCAAATGCTCCTCTTCCCAGCACACAGAGACAATCAAAATCCTGAATGCTCAGCCGAGCTCCTTGCTGAATACTGCAAAGAAAAGAACACAATTTTAAATATATTTAAAATTACATACAGTCCCCTCCCTCATGAAAAAACAAAGACCCAAAACAAAATGCTCCTATAACACATAGTATACGTTAACAGCATTGATGAGAAAGATGAATATCTCAATACCCAGCTGATGATGATGGCTTTTCGACATCTGCTTCTGCCAATGGAACAGTGTCACAAACTAAACCCTTTGGTGGTTCAATGGTTTCTTCTACAATGTTATCAACATCAATAACTGCATCTTTCTCTGTTGGTGTTTGGATGTTGTTTTCCATATCAGTAGCAGCAGCTGGTGGTGATGATTCCACTTTCTCATTGTCCACTGCTGGCACTTGAGGCGTGTCAATAACTACAGCCTCCTCTGGAGCTGGTTGGATTATCTTTTCCATATCTTTGACAGCTGGCCGCAATGGCTCCACGCTCTCAGAGTCCTCTACTGGTAGTGAATGAGCATTAATAGCTGCATCCTCCTCTGGAGGTGGTTGGATTGTCTTTTCTGTAATTTCATTGACAGCTGGCATACATGGCTCCACGCTGTCCGTGTCCTTTACTGGCAATGGTGTAGTGTCAGTAACTAAATCCTCTTCTACAGCTGGTTGGATTGTCATTTCTAGCAAGCTTACAATAGCTTGTGGTGATGGTTCCATGCTCGCAGAGTCCTCTACTGGCAGTGGAGCATTGTCAATAATTCTAGCTTCCTCTGGAAGTGGTTGGATGATTTCTGCAGCGATGGCGTTGATAGCTGGCGGTGATGACTCCACAATCTCTGGGTCCACTACTGGTACATTGTCAATTTTTGTAGCTTCCACTAGAGGTTGTTGGAAGGTCTCTTCTGTAATGGTACAAGCATCGGGTGTTAATGGGTGCATGCTCTCAGTGGCTACTAGCAATATAGGAGAGTCGGTAACCACATCCTCTTCTGGAGCTGGTTGGATGGTCTTTTCTGTTTCAGGATCTAAAGTCGGCGCCGATGACTCCACGCTCTCAGTGTCCGATACAGACAGCGAGTGAGCATCAATAGCTGCATTCTCCAGTGGAGCTGGTTCGGTGGTCTCTTCTATAAAAGTAGCACAGAACATAACTTTAGTATTGTATATGATACACAGAGATCAATAATGGATGAATTGCTTTCATCATAATCCAAAAACTCTAACGTAAAAGCAAAACAAAAAAACAAGGAACACAATCTCCAAGCCTAGAACTTTATTTGAATGTATTAATTGTGAGTTATGGCTTATAATATTACAATAGCCAATAATGCCAATGCCTTTAGTGTTTAATGGGACTGGCATCCAGGGAAAATGATGAGCTTCAGGTAGGTATAAGTAATTTAATCTGTGTATACTGTATATGTTATAAGATGTACATCCTGCAGTATGGTTGTTAGAATGGATGTATATGTATCATTCTCTCTACCTGTAAGATAATGGAACGTGAAATCCCACACTGGTTACTGAGTGCATTCACACTGCTTGACAAGCTTGACGTTTTCTATCACACTGGGGGCTAGTACTGGGGTACAAGGCTTCATCGCTTGTCATTAACCAAATAATAATCATTTCTGCCTGATAGATGCCTTTAAAGGCCCATGGACAGTTTGCTATTTAATGCGAGGCATGTTAAACATACACTTACCTTGTTTTGTGGAGATTAATTTCCTAATTGTTTGAAGCTTTGGCCTTTTCTGGATGAAAGGACTGGAAAACGTCACCTATTCCAAAACAAGGAGAAAGAGTTAACTGCAGGAAGTAAATGGTAATATCTTATTTTGCCAAACCAACATATAAACAGACACACAAATGGAAAAGTAAACCGCTTCAAATCTGTTCTTCTACAGGTAATCGCAATAAGCAAAGCCCTTCATTTAGATAAATAGTTTAAAACATAATATAGTGTCCTTTAAGGCTAAAAATCCAAGGTACTACTATTGCTGACTTAAGGAATGCTTTCAAATCGCCTATTGTTACCTAAGTTGTGCATTTCAGTTTACACTTCAGTACAGTTTGATTTATATTTATACACTTATTCACCAAGTGTGAACATTCACCAGCTTTCAATTGTAAAGTTGTGTAATGTAATCATTCTTTTGTTTTCTGTATTATTACATTAAAATATAACTATAAATTGATAGTGGCCAGAGATTGGTTCTCACCTTGATGAAAAGGGTGCCCTGTGGTTCCAGTTGTAGGCACAGTTTCTGTTTCGGGTTCAACAGGAATTCTTCCAACTTCAGAGTCTTTGTGGCACACAGTGATCGCTGATCATGCCAATATAAGGATATTTCTAGCTCCCGAGACTATGTAAAAATTAAATGAGCAATAGTTATTTAAACAAAAAAAGTTTTGGACCAATCATGTTTTCGTAAGGAACAATTTCCACACATTTAAACCACATTTTATAATTTTCACATTAAAAGAACAAAATTGTTTTTCATCAGTATATAGAGGTTAGTAAATGAAAAGATATAAATTTGTTTAAAGTGTTATATTCTTTGCCCTATTACTAGCCATGCTACTAGTCTTCCATGTGTGGGCTTGAGCAGGACTTGCTCACTTTGAGAGATTAATCGCAGTTCATACCAGGTCAGGTGTACAGAGCATTAAAGGACCACTCTAGGCACCCAGACCACTTCAGCTTAATGAAGTGGTCTGGGTGCCAGGTCCTTCTAGGGTTAACCCATGTTTTTATAAACATAGCAGTTTCAGAGAAACTACTATGTTTATGAATGGGTTAAGCCTTCCCTCTAATCCTCTAGTGGCTGTCTCATTGACAGCCACGAGAGGCGCTTGCGTGCTTCTCACTGTGATTTTCACAGTGAGAGCACGCCAGCGTCCATAGGAAAGCATTATGAATGCTTTCCTATGTGACCGGCTGAATGCGTGCGCAGCTCTTGCCGCGCGTGCGCATTCAGCCGACGGGAGGAGAGAAGGAGGATCGGAGGAGGAGAGCTCCCCGCCCAGCGCTGGAAAAAGGTAAGTTTTTAACCCTTTCCCCCTTCCAGAGCCGGGCGGGAGGGGGTCCCTGAGGGTGGGGGCACCCTCAGGGCACTATAGTGCCAGGAAAACGAGTATGTTTTCCTGGCACTATAGTGGTCCTTTAAGCAGACCCAGACGTGGTGAGTATGTAAACATAAAATCAGTTTGCACCTATACATTTTCTATCCACATGGCAAGCTTGTGTATTGGGGGAAATAAGTAATTAAACTATGTGGTGGCAAATATTTTCTAAAATATGCACTATATCACAGATTGTTTAAAAAATCCTATAACAATATCTAGAGAAAGATAAACTAACCCAATGTTAAATAACTAAATTTTAACTGTCTGACACATTAAGGTCCTAAAAGGTTTAGAAATAAGAGTTAGACAACTATTTACAGGGTTTGAAGATTTATAAATGATTAATTCTACCTGGGGCCACAAATGGATTAAAACTAAAACAAAATAAAAAAAATAATACACGCATGCCGTATGTACCTTATCTAAATCCAGTTTAAATGTCTTATTCCAGGATGGGTTAGAAACAGTTTTCCAACTTGTTGAACCCACTGGAATATGATCGATCTTCAGCTGAGTACGGACTTCACCTGTAAGGAAATTTCAGGAACTCAACTTAAAAGGCTGAGAGTATTTTAATTTAAAGAACATTTCTACGTGGCTTTGGTCAATACACAGACGATATACCATTTATATGCAGATGACACGCAAATCTACCTGTCCTCCCCTGATCTCTCTCCGCCCACCTTGACTCGTGTTTCTAACTGCCTCTCTGTTATTTCCAACTGGATGGCTGCTCACTTCCTTAAACTCAACCTGTCCAAAACAGAACTTCTAGTTTTTCCTCCCTCAAGTGCTGCTACTCCTGTGTCTGTCGCCATCCAAGTCAACGGCGCTACTATCACCTCTACCTCCCAGGCTCGCTGCCTAGGAGTTCTTTTTGATTCTGATCTCTCTTTTACTCCCCATGTTCAATCGATAGCCAAATCCTGTCGCTTCCAACTCAAGAACATAGCGCGCATCCGCCCATATCTAACGCCGGACGCGGCTAAGGTACTGGTTCATGCTGTTGTTCTCTCTCGCCTTGACTATTGCAATCCCCTTCTCACCGGTCTTACATGTTCCCAGCTTGCACCGCTGCAATCTATAATGAATACGGCTGCGAGGCTTATTTTCCTGTCCGGTCGCACCTCCCACGCCTCCACGCTCTGTCAGTCCCTGCATTGGCTTCCAGTTAGATATAGGGCCCAATTCAAAATTCTGGCGCTTGCTTACAAATCCCTACATAATGCTGCTCCAACATACCTATCTTCCCTCATACACAAGTATGTCCCGACGAGACCCCTGCGCTCAGCCCAAGACCTACTCCTATCCTCTGCCCGGATCCCCACCTCTGATGCTCGCCTTCAAGACTTCTCCAGGGCTGCACCTATTCTGTGGAACTCCCTTCCCTCCTCAATCAGACTTTCACCCAGCCTCCATTCCTTCAAAAAAATCTTTGAAAACTCACTTCTTTATTAAAGCGTATCAATTAAACTGTCAGCAGGTTTCTCATCCCCCACCCCATGACTCCGTTCCTTCACCTGTCAAAAATGACCTACCAAGCACTCAATAAACCCTTCTGTAACAAACTATTTAATTCCCCTACTTTAACCCTTTGTGTCACTATACCCCACTCCCTCTAGCATGTAAGCTCATCGAGCAGGGCCCTCAACCCCCTCTGTTCCTGTACGTCAGTGGTCTGATCTCAATTATGTGTCTGTTAGTCCACCCATTGTACAGCGCTACGGAATTTGTTGGCGCTATATAAATAATAAAATAATAATAATAATAAAGGTTCATCTATTAGCTTTACACAAAGCTCTAGGAGTTTACTTTCATCAAAGGAGTCTAATCTCCTGTATTCTGTAAAAAGCAAAAATTAACAAAAAACTAGACAAATTTATAGTCAGCCAGGTAATAGTCTGAAAATAGGCAAAGAGATATATGTAAAATAACACTAGAACCAATGATGTTCCTGCTGTCGGTCTTTTTTGTTTGACAAATAATGTAAAGAATGGAGTTTGTACGATGAGTGAGTCCAAGTTTATATGTGGGTCGAGTAGTTTGGTGTTGATCTGCTACAACTTTTGAACACGATATAGATCGATATTGTGGTTTTGATTTTCATTTGAATAGCGATGTTTAGTGTAAATACATATTGTCCACAGATTTGGAAGAATTGTTTTACAGAGGTGCCTTCAATAAATAATTTGTGTAACCAACCCATTAGAACCAGGTAAGGGAGTTTACGATAAATAAGGCCATTGTAGGGCATAAGGCCTGTCTACCAACTTAAAATTTTGTTTGAGAGCTGCTGTAGAGACTAATGTTAAAAATGTCTTGTTATGGAACAATGGCCATCAAACGATCTGAACAGGTGTTGCAATGTATAATGGTACGGCAAAGTAGCAGTAAAAAGCTTCTTTTTCTTTTTAAAACTACTTTGCTATACATTGCAACACCCGTACAGATTGTTGGCTGACTAAAACTGTCCACTTAGTTTTTAATTTGGAGCAGCGCCATTTTTTTGGTAAAACTCAAGACTGAGATATCTAATGGATTTCCCTGATTCTGTATAGTCTCACTACACTAACACATGGAGACCTACAGCATGTCAACAATGTGGGACCAGGAGGTTTCCCACTGCAGCCTTGTTTTGGCACACTGGATTAAGGAGGTACCATCCTGCAGCCTTGTTTTGGCACACTGGATTAAGGTGGTCCAATGCTGCAGCCTTGTTTTGGCACACTGGATTAAGGAGGTACCATCCTGCAGCCTTGTTTTGGCACACTAGATTAAGGAGGTACCATGCTGCAGCCTTGTTTTGGCACACTGGATTAAGGTGGTCCAATGCTGCAGCCTTGTTTTGGCACACTGGATTAAGGAGGTACCATCCTGCAGCCTTGTTTTGGCACACTAGATTAAGGAGGTACCATGCTGCAGCCTTGTTTTGGCACACTGGATTAAAGTGGTCCAATGCTGCAGCCTTGTTTTGGCACACTGGATTAAGAATGTACCATCCTGCAGCCTTGTTTTGGCACACTAGATTAAGGAGGTACCATCCTGCAGCCTTGTTTTGGCACACTGGATTAAGGGGACTTTCTTGCAGTTTATACTCCACATATATTGTAGTGCTATAGTTTCCTAGGAGGTTTGCAACATAGACCCTCCTGTGTTATGCACCCCTGGGTATGACATTATGTCAAGGCTTTTCATGGTGATGTGAGAGGTAGGCCTATTTATTTATTTTTTGTCACACTGTTCCATGTTATCTACTATACAGTAACGTTTTGTGTAATTTTGTATTTGTTTAATACTATTAGCATTTATTTTGAATCTACAGGAATACATAATAATGTACTGTTATATATCAAAATGTCATTGTTAGATACATGTAATAATAATAACATTTTAAAGGCATTTAAATGGATGAGAAGACAAACCCAAAACATTACATTAACAAAGAGTCAGAAATGTTATCAGCATTAACAAATAATCAGGAAAGTCCAGAGGATAAAACTGAAAGTCAGGCTGTGAGCTGTGTTCAAGTCTCAGAATGGTAAAGCCGCAATCCCAAAGAAACAATGAAATCATCAACGGGTAAAGTAGTAAAGATCTCGTCTATTGATTAGATAAAACTATAATGTAAGGGTTATTGTGAGCCAGTATTCTCCCCATGGACCAGGAGGACGTTTCAAAGGCAACTTGTAACTTGTTTAGAGGAGGATATAAAGTTGACAGATAGGATTCCCAGCTTGAAGAATCTTTGGTAAAGGTTTCCTTCACTTAGTTTAGAGTCATTTCATATATGTAAAATAATTTGGTGGAAAAAGGCAATTGTGGAGTGATATCTGGAAATATGTTTTGTAAAACTGATCTCCTTGACAACACTTTCAGTATTGTGATTGATTGGCAGGGTCTTTGTGAATGATGGAGAATCCTATTAGATAATATTTGTATTTCGCCTCCATTCTCCCCAAACAGGAACATTACAGAGTTAAAGGATCCAAGTTTCCTATACAGACATTGTCTAACCATGACCAGTCAAATGTTGCTGGACTATGATTATAAATACTGTCAGTAAATAATGGGATATGTAGTTTAACAATTGTTGCAGGGAAAGGTTCGATATCCCAGATATTGAGCGTCACTGTACACATAACGGGATTAATAAGATCAAAATCACTGTACTAGAAAAGTCAAAATTCTCTTGGATTTTCTCATTGCTGCCACGGTTGTTTCTTCTGATTCGGTTCATTAATAAGAATCTTCCTCGACGCGGACTCCTGCCAGGGAGAACATCGGACGGGTCCTTTAGTCTGCCAGGTATATTCTCCAGAATACCGTGACAGCCCTTTACTCGCACTTTCAGAGTACCTGTCAAACAATCAGAATAAATATTGTAACAATGGCTATTACACTTTCACATTTATGAACAAAGGAGAAAAGAAAAAGGAATCTGTTCCTAATGCCGATATCGGATATACACAAACGGTTAAAAATCTAGAAGATACTTTATTAATAAATGGAAAACATAAATCTGAAAAGACCCCAGCAATGGCTGCCTGACTCAACAAAAGTCAATTACGGCAGCCAAGACAAAGAGCATACATAGAAATAAAAAAGATAAGTAAAAAGAAAAATGAAAATAGATCGATAAGGTAATAGAAAGAGTTTTAACAATGGATAAATGATAGTATCTATAGATCAGACAATTGATACAATGCGTGGTAGCCCCCTAAGTAAAGCTGACAATTCATTCAGTGTAATGATTCTTACATATCAGAGATAAAATATAATACAAAATGTCGATGCAATACAAGGGAATCTGTTACCATCAGTATGAACTGAAACTAAGTATATTGATCTCTGTGTGTCAACTAAAAGATACAATACATCCCCCTGATGAGCCTGTAAGTTAGGCAAAACGCGCGTTGAGGCACGTAGATTAGACATTATTGCGATTATCAGGCTAGATATTTTGTGTCCCCCCAGCAACCCTCTTCCTTCCTATGAGCACGGACATACATCTTTGGATTTATTTATTACTTGGGATCCCGAGGGGCTATGATAGTTTGGGATACTAGCCGTGTATACTGATTAGATCGATCAGGATATCATTAGCTATTAATGCAGTATTTCTCTACTGTCTATTTGGTTATTTACCAGCATCAGCACTCTTGTTTCTTTACCATCTATCCTATACTTGGTGCCCTCGAAGTCACCATTCCGATCTTTCTTCATTTGGTGTATAATTCATCATGGATAATTAGTTATTTCATTAAGGTTACTGGGCATATTCTAGATACTGTTGCCTTTTCACCTTTTTGATTAACTCTATTTACTCATTACTCTCGTAACACCAATTTGATATGCTGATGTGATTTATATGTATATGTAATTAGATTCGATTTTGTTCTTATATTAGAACTTTTGGAAATACTATTACTGCATTCACTACTTTTATTTTTAGAGAGAGTTTATAGTGGGAGAATCTCCTGTACCTTAACG
>CAKOES020000131.1:0-48891 GCA_933207985.1 Pelobates cultripes
GCCTGCAGTAATCAGTATACTGATCACAGTATTTAACTGTGATCTAATTTTTTTTAGTACCCTCAAGGGTTAAGTTTGATTTTTTTTAACCCTTAGGGGTTAATTTTATTTAATTTGTTATTTAATTAATTTAACGTTAATTCCTTAGTTAGCTGGAGTGGGTGGTCTTTACTGGTAATTTGGGAAATTGAATGTTAAAAGAGTGTGAAAAGTTCTGAAAAGTTTAAAAAAAAACTATAAAAAAGAAAAAAAGAAAAAAGTTTACAAAATTAAAAAAAAAAACAGTTTTAAAAAAGTTTGTTAAAGTTATACCTTCATAATGTCTAGAAGGTATACTGCTGAGGAGGCTTATGATATACTAGCAGCCGACTCTGACACCACAGACACTGCCTCTGAGAGTGGTGATGAGACTGTGCCAGATACTTCAGGGCCCTCTGTTGTAAGCGCCGAGTCCCCTGACCTGGCTCATGACGCTGGTGACTGGGAACCCCTAAATGATTTCATGCCTGACATCCCAGTGTTTACTTGCAGTCCTGGAATTCAGTTGGACGTCACTAACTACAGTGCACTGGATTTCATGCAGCTATTTTTCGGGGATGATATTTTAGGGGATATAGTCACCCAGACCAACCTTTATGCTGTGCATTACCTGACACTTAATGATCAGAGTCTCATCACCAGGCAAGGGAGTTGGTACCCCACCAGTGTGCCAGAATTAAAACATTTTGGTATTAACAATGCTAATGGGCAATATTAAAAAACCCAACATCAGGGTGTACTGGTCCAAAAATCCTGTATGTAGCACCCCTATTAACTCCCAGACCATAAACAGGTCCAGATATGAAGCAATGCTTTGCTTTTTACACTTCAGCATATATTTATTGAGGTGCCCCCCAAGAGATAATCCTCAATAAAATAATCTCTACAAGATTCGCCCCCTTATTTCCCACTTCAACAGACAGTTTGGCTCAATGTACACCCCACAAAAAAATATTTGTGAAGATGAGTCTCTAATGAAATACATGGGCGGACTGGGGTTTAAACAATATATCCAGTGGTTATGTTTACACCTTCCGTGTTTACGAAGGTAAAGACAGCCACTTGGATCCCCCAGGTTGCCCGGATATCATTGGGACGAGTGGAAAAATCCTATGGGATTTAATTAACCCATTACTAAATAAGGGGTATCATTTATTTATAGACAATTACTATAAAAGCATCCCTCTTCTTTGGATGCTTTATTGCTTTGAAACTGTGGCCTGCGGCACTATCCGAAAGCCACGTGTCAGTTTCCCAAAAGCCCTGGCACAAAAAAAGCTCAAGAGAGGGGAAACGGCTGCTCTCTGCCAGGGCGAACGGCTGGCTCTCAAATTCAAAGATAAGAAGGAGGTGTTCATGCTAACATCTATGCATACTGAGCACACTTGAAGAGTCACAGTTCATGGCAGACAAGAAATTAGATGGGTGCCAGTCTGCATTAAGCAGTATAACAAGCACATGGTGGGAGTTGACCTGTCCGACCAACTGCTGCAACCCTATTTAATACTGAGGAAGACCAGGGAATGGTACAAAAAAAGCTTGGCAGTTACCTTATGCAAATGGCGACTCACAACGCCTTTATTCTGTACAAAAATGCCAATGCTGACATTAAATCCACATTTCTGGATTTCCAGTTTCAGCTTATTTCTGGGTTGCTAACTGAGTGCCACAGTGGAGAACCATCAGCTGGGCCTAGCAGCAGAAGGGTTGAGACAGGTCACTTCTGTTTCTGGATACCACCAACCCCCAAAAAGAAGACTCCCCAGAAAAGGTGCAGGTTGTGCTACCAGAGGGGCATAAAGACGGAAACCAGCTTTTATTGCCCTGATTGCCCCTCTCAGCCCGGCCTTTGTATTGGCAACTGTTTTAAAGTTTTTCACACCCAGGGAGAATAAGTTGCACATTGTTTATATATATATATATATATATATATATTTATATATATATATATATATATATATACATGTGGCGAAACCAACCTAGCCAGTGTACACTGGAGAAGCCTGGTTGCTCGCCTGCTGCCTTTGGACTATGGCCTCATGTTAAAAGACATCTTTTTTCCCTGCAGAAAAGACTTATTCGTGATTTTCTGCCGGGTGTTCGGTAGATTCAATCTACCGAACAACCGCACGAATGAATAGACCACCTGGGAGCTGGAGTGTGCCGGCAATTAACCTCCCTGAAGCTGCGGTTAACCACAGCTTAATTGACGAATGCTGGGTGGCCGCCATTCGTATCATGAACATGAGGTTGCGGCCATTTTAAACATGCGAATGCACAGCGGTGTTCGACACTCAATTCATAGAACTGAAATCAGACACAGTTTTGCGCGAACACCCGCTGAAGCCGCCGACCTCCCTTCTTGTTCGGTGAAAGTGCACAAATGGCCCGGTGTTCGGTAGTTTTGTTTGAGTGTGTTGTGCCCCAGATAGGAATCCCATGGAGCCCATTCGCATGAAATTGACTGTGTAAAGATTTTGGCTCCATGGCGATTAAACTGTGTTCGTGTGGTCTGAGCACCATTTGCTTAATAATGTGCACTCAGACCTGAGCTATCTGGGGATATGTAGAACGTATATGTTTTATGTACTGAATGTAACTATAGGTAATTTTATGTCTTTTACTGTTTGTTTTCTGCCATGTGGTTAATGGAGTTTTGCCTCTGTCTTTGGAGATAATTAAATTACTTCCCAATTATCTCCAGGGCAGAGAGGAGGGATTGTGATGCATTGTTGAAATGTGTAAGTCTGTGATTGGTCCTTTTACCCGTTGTGTCCCAGTTTCCCATTTGGTCCCCTAGGGGTGTGTCCACCAGGTGGGAGACCTGCATAAAAGTCGGGCAGTTCCTGCTTAACCCTCAAAGTGAAGTGTCGTCTCATTATTGGGGGAGGATTTACTGTATGCTGTTAGAGACTGATTGCCAGGAGTGTAAGCCACTTGGGGGCTTTTCCTGTTCGTCTGCTAGCAGCTATTCGTGTGTCTCCAGTTTAGGAGTTTCGAGTATTCCCATGTGAGCAGTTCGGGAGTTGGTGAATTTGTTGGTTTGCAGTTCAGGAGATTGGTGCTTGCAGTAGCTGTCGGTGCAGCTGAGAAAGGGGAATTTCGCCTAAACAGTTTTTAACCTCTTTTGGGCAAAACGGTCCGTTACAATTGGTGGCAGCGGTGGGATATGTGCTTAACTATATAGAATGTATGCTGGTTATAATTAACGTGTATTTGCTGTATGGGCTATCTGCCGAATGCAGATAGCTGTATGTATTGTATTTTCTTTCGTTTCACGAACGGCACTTTTGCGGGCTGTTCGTGAACCGAAAATACCCCAGGTAGTAGCCCACACACTTAGAGGCGTGTGGCACTTGTTAACTGATTGCAACAATGTTGCAATCGGTAATTAGAGGCTCTCCGAGGTGGCCGCCGTTCGACTACCGACCATGCGGCGGTCGGCCATCTTGGATCCTTTGTTCCCTCAGCGGTGTTTGGTCGTCGAGCGCATGGTACTAAAAACAGCTACTCGACGGCACAAACACCGCTGAGCTTCCAGGCTGTTCGGGAGTTCCGGGCCGTTCGGTACTTTGTTCCCTGAAAGGCAATCGGTCATTTAAACGTGTATTTTGATGAATGTGTTTTTCGTGCGCCGTTCGGTTGTTTTAGCTGGGATCTGAGCGGTAATCTCACGAATGATGCGCTCAGACCCCAGCTATCTACCGAACGTCCATTCGTGCAAATAGACCGTATATTACCACAGTTATGCATTTTAATATAAATTTCGGTTCTGCTGCACGGAAGGATAATCCACTTAACGGTACATTCCTGTGGGAGGATCCCTCTTGTGCAGCAGTGCCTGATGGGAGAAATGTCTTGTACAATAAGTCCCCCATGGAGGGGACTCAGGAAACCCCTTGCATGAGGAATTGTATAAATTGTGGAGCTGAAAATAAAGACTCAGTTGATGTGTTTCTTCCGGTTACTGGGAGATTTGGGATATTGCCTTGCTTTTTCCAGCGCTTGACTGTGGATTACTTCCTGAACCAGGGAATTCGTGGATTTAATATTGGCGTTCCGCTACAATTGGTGGCAGCGGTGGGATGGTTGAAATGTGTAAGTCTGTGATTGGTCCTTTTACCCTTTGTGTCCCAGTCTCCCATTTGGTCCCCTAGGGGAGTGTCCACCAGGTGGGAGACCTGCATAAAAATCAGGCAGTTAGCCCCAGTAAATCAGTTCCTGCTTAACCTTGCTTAACCCTCATTATTGGAGGAGGATTTACTGTATGTTGTTAATGACTGATTGCCAGGAATGTAAGCCGCTTGGGGGCTTTTCCTGTTCGTCTGCTAGCAGCTATTCGTGTGTCTCCAGTTCGGGAGTTTCGAATATTCCCTTGGTTGCAGTTCGGGAGTTGGTGAATTCGTGGGTTTGCAGTTCAGGAGATTGGTGCTTGCAGTAGCTGTCGGTGCAGCTGAGAAAGGGGAATATCACCTAAACGTTTTTTAACCTATTTTGGGCAAAACGGTCCTTTACAATACACATTTTTTTTTGTTATTATTTAGTTCTTCCATTTTAAAGTTGCTGACAACGTTTAGGGCCAAGGAGGCTGCTGCAATTCTTACCTATGACTCTGATTATTTCATTATTTTTATTTTTCAAATTTTAGTTAGTTAATTAGGGTGTGTGGTAATTCATAGGAAGTTGGGGAGTTTAATGTTACGCTAGGGGTGAAAAGATTTTTAAAAAAATAGAATTTTTTTTATTTATAGCATTATTTAGTTAAAGTTCTTGTGTTAAAAGTAAAAAATGCTTAGGAAGTTATGAATTCTATCAGCAGACAGAGTTGATAGGCAGTGCCCCAGAGTTTGATGCAGGTTAATACAGTAATTAATACCTTCTTTAAAAAACGGTAGGCCTTTGTGGGGTAGTTTGAATTATCAGCCTGCTAAGATGCTCTAAAATTGCACATGGACCCAGCGTTAAAATTCAAAGTTTGAAAAAACTGATATGGCTTAGTCTCCAATGTGCCCCTTCAACATCCACATATCCCTGAAAAAGGTACACATGGGGGTATTGTTGTACTAAGACAACATAGCAGAGCAACATAATAGGTGTTATACTGCCGTAGAACACATAAGGATTGCAAAATATACAGTAACATCTCCAAGTGTGTGTCAAAAAGGAGGAGGGGAGGAGAAAGAAATTAGGAGGAGGAGAAGAAAGAAATTAGGAGGAGGGGAAGAAAGAAATTTATTTTTACACAGAAGACTTTGCTGAGCATATTGTTGGGGCTTTGATCATGGTGGCACATGTCAAATATACAAAATGCCCAGCAAAAAAGTAATGCGGATGTTAAAAATGCCCAAAATTATTTTTTACCACAAGCTATGACATACATTGGGGAAAAAATGGGGGCATGTTAAGGCATAATATGCACCATATGAGATACCCTGGCGTGTCTACTTTTACAAATGGTAGTCCTTTGTAACAGTCAAACTGCTATAATGGCCCAAATTGAAACATATGCCCATCAAATCCGTCTCTCAAAATTCTACTATAAATACCGAAATGGACAGGTCTCCTATATGACGCTATAGCTTCACGAAATAGTGCCAAAGACATACAATGGGGGTATTGTTGTACTGAGCAGATATAGCTTAACACAAAATCAGGTTTTGTACAGGAATAGCACACACTAACTTTACGAAATACACATGAGAAGTTCTTTGTTATAATTTTGTGTGTTAAAAAACTAAATTTTTGTCCAATATTTAGCAGGGATTGGCCGTGAAATGGCTACATAAAAAGTGTCAAAATAATGTTAGTTAAATAGCCTGTGATGTCTTCTTTATATAAATATATACTTTTGTGTGGCAATTTTGACAAACATACCAAATTCTAAACTTGCTCCACATTAAAAGTTTATTTTACTCCTTGTGTTTTGTTAGCTGTAACTACCAAAAAAAAAATGAAAATCCTAGACACATTATATATTCTGTAAATCAGAACAAATAATTTAATTTATTTTTAATTACTTTCCTTAACCTGCCAAATTATACATATTTTTACATTTTTGGGATTTTTTTGTATTTTTTTATAATAAATAATAAATGACCAGGCTATCTATCTTCAACACAAAGTTGGTGTAAGAGGCAGCAGCTAGGTAAGAGGAACTTTATTTTTTTTCTTTATTACGAAAAAAACACTAGAAACAGTTAAAGATAAAGCTTGTGAAATTCTATTTGGAAATATAGTTGTTTTATTGCTCCGTATTTGTTTTCCATGTCTGTTGATAATTTCCCTTGATCTGTGAATAAAATGATCATTTAGTGCCCTAAGCATCAATCATCTCTTTTTTTACCTCTCGAATGGATAAGAGATGCAGGCCACATTATTTTGCAGAACACTTCATGGCAAACTAAGCTGCTTAATGGCCCTCCCGTAAACCACCTTTCTTTTTCTTTTAAATTCTTTATTTATAGTGACAGTCATTTCACAGAGTTTCCAGACATTACATATTATTACTTTGATTACTCGGGTGCTTATGTTATAGTAATGTACATGCATATTTTTTTAGAAATGGTCATACATACATAGGTTAAACCACCTTTCTTGCTACCATGTGTGCAACCTTCAATCCTGAAGCATCCAAACATATTCTGGCATTGGCATGGTGCTTGGGACAAACGCTCCTTACCCTGGATGTTTGTCACAAACTCCTGGAGGAGCCTGCTAGCTAACCTCCTGTGGACTATGGGCCACATACAAAGACCCTGTTCGGGACTTAAATCTTCCCACCCTCCATTACCAGTTTTCATTGGGTGGCCCTGGCTTGGCACTTTCTCTTTATTCAAATGGAACCAAACACTAGCTCCCTGGTGGCCGTTCGCATGAAGAAACCCATGAATTGTCCTCAGCAGTACTTAGCCGCGATCATTATGGAACTAAATTCGGCATGAGGACTTAGTGGGTTCCCGGTCACCTCAGCGGGACTTAGCCGTGAATGTTATGGAACTGTTTTCAGCATGAGGCAATGGGTTTTGAACAACTTTGAAATCCACCAGGAGAGCGCTTTTTGGGGGGAAGGTGCCTGAGACTAAGGGAAACAAATGCTACTGGAGACCCAGGCAGAGCATCCTGTATTGTGGCCACAGGAGCTCCCGAATGTTGACTGGTCAAAGCACCAAACACCCTGGAACTGTTTTGGGCATAGGACCATGTGTGTGGCCGGTCAGAACACGGTGGTGTTTCCCCTACACTTCATGGATCTGAGCGCTATTTGGATAACTTGGCCACCAAGATCAGGGCTATTTAACGATATATAATTTGTGGGGATTTCTATTTGTTTTGTATGTATTTTGATATTTTATGTTTTTATGCCGAGTCACTCTGACACAGGAATTTGAGGACATTTTGTGGGAGTGTCCTGGGTGTGTTTTACTGCATCCTTGTTTTGTATATAAGTGGGCCAGTTGGCCAAATTAAACACATTTGTTTCTACCCTTCATCAAGTCTAGGCTGATGTTTGGGTAGCTCAGAGCTTTAATCACTGCTTCACTTGGTATTTGGGAGGACTACAGCGGATATACTCAGTCGGAGTATAGGGGATCTGTTACAGTGCTTTTGGCGATATGGACTTTGGCCAAACAGATGCAAGTCTAATACTTCAATAGTATATGGTGTATGCATTGTGCTGATTTCTGATGAACGTGCTTATATGATTTAACTGACAGTTGATGATGGAAACATGTTGTTCATATAGTGGTTTATGTAGTTAACAGCTACATAGTTAATATAGTTAGCTGAACTCATCTGGGAGTTATTATATGGAAGAAGCAATTAAAAAGGTCCATAGGTCTTAGCCTTCAAGCGGAGCAGATGTGTGATGCACAAGCTCCTGATCTTTAGCCGTTGTGGGGGTGCAAATCCTGACTAATTGGCTATTTCACTTGACAAACATGCACTTTCTATGTCAGGGAGTCATGGGTGAGTGCTTAGAGTCTTTACCTACGCTTTGACTCCACCAGGAGACAGAGAATCTTTGTAGCGGCTTGCTCGGGACAGAGCCAGAGGGATGCAGCTGCTATTCTTGCTTTCCAGTTTGCTGTGCAGTCCTACTACACTCCAACACCCCCTTTGGACTGGTACGGGATATTCTGGTCCCCACTGAGAACCCTCCAGCTAACTTTTCTGCATTTAACTTATGATCACAGCTACACTTCAACTGCACTTTTACCATAATGACCACACAAGATGGCAGTTGCACCCCGACCTACCCTGCTGGGCCTGTGCTCATCATAACGGCCTCATAGAAACTCCACTGCAGACACCTTGCAAAGGCTTGATGAAATCTTCAGGGCTTTTTGGCACAGGTTACAAGAATGTGCGAGAGTCCTCATAACTAAGCTGCATGGAGATCCGCAGAGAAGCATCACGGCGGAGAAAAGCAGACCCGCTCGAGGCAAATCAAATCTACAAGTATCCAAATTCTCTATTGTCTGCCTACCTGGGCCAATAGCCTAGCAAGGCATTGCCTTTTTGCATCAACCACTAAGGGCCAAAGATCATTCGTGGACAGCGGATTCTACCACCTGGATCTTCTGACCACCCCCGGTAAGGGAAAGGCTTGGCACCTGTGGGTCGCCAAGTCTGTGGACTGCAGATGCTGGTCCTGTTAAAGGCCTGGGGATAGAAAGAGGCCCAGCTCTGGTGCTATGATGCTGCCTGCATGCACACCTATTGGTACCTCGATACTCACCAATATTGCCTCTTCTGGGGATTGGCTGACTTAATCACCAGATCTATCACCTGAGCTGAAGTCATATTTCCTGCTGGCATGTTACCATGGGGTTTTATACAGTTGGATAAGCAACTCATTTGTATTTCTGTTATTTTCCTATTTTATTTTCTAGTGGGCAAGTTAAAGTGCTGTTTCCTAAAATTATGTCACTGGGATTAGACTTACAAACCTAGCACATAGAAACATAGAATGTGACGGCAGATAAGAACCATTCAGCCCATCTAGTCTGCCCAATAGCAAGGTCGTTGTTAATGGAAGTTCTGTCACTGCTTAGTTTCCCTAAGCTTGCTTACTAATAGTTGACACTGTTTAATGCAGTAGTCTCCCGTATCACAGATTGCAGTGGGTATAATAAAACACAGGCATATTACGCTCCTATAAATTAACCCCAGATCTCTGCAATGCCTGTTCTCGCGTACCGTCAGTCATGTCTAACACGTTTCATTTGATTGCATATTCTGTTTACCTCTAAACACTCAGACATGTTTGCCCAAAGCTACTACACCTATACATTATAAAACTGTGCTGTATCATCGCCTAGACACACAATGCATTATTACCTGCTGTTTTTGACTTCATGCCATTTGTTTCCGTCTGTTTAACAATCGTGTGATAGCTGTTGTGGCAATGCAGGATATTTTGTACTCTAAAGCACAGCAAAAATAAGGAGATTTTAAAAATATATATATGTCCACATTAATGAGCTGCAGATACTATGCTCTATGCTCTTACAGGCCTGGGGCTGGACGGAGGCCCTGCTCTGGAGCAATGATGGTGCCCAGGTGCACACCCCTTGATAATCACCAATATTGCTGCTTCTGTGGATGGGCTGACTCAATCACTGGATCTATCACCTGAGCTGAAGTCATATGTGGTGATAGGGACTGTTGTGGGCTTGGGGATTGGGGATATAATCTTAGAATGAAAATAGGGACTGTAGTGTTGGGCTGGATAGGAGTTGTAATGTGTGTGAGGGGCTGTACTGTAATGTGTATAAGTTAGGTATTAAGAGAAAACAAAATATTTAAACCAAAATGTTGAATTTATTCCACCATCCAACTTGCTTAACTTGGGACAGGAAAGATGGATTATTTATTCAAATTGGCATCTCATCTGGTCTGCACATCTTGTGGTTGCAGACCACTCTCATTTCCCCTACTGAAAGTGCATTGCCATGGCTCTTCACAGGAGCAAAGCAAGTGGTTTAAACCCAAATATAGCATGCCCCATGGTCATCACAGTGGGTTGGCTGCTGAGGGATCAACAAGTTCTTGATCCAAGGAGAAATCTAATTGTCTTTTTCCATGTGTGTGGCATAATTGGAAATGACGGCACTTTAGTTTTTTTTGCCTTTTTTGAATCAGCAGCATAGAATAGGTTTCAAGGTTAAACTTGATCAACTTTGGTATTTTGTTCAATCCTGATTACTAGGTAACTATGTAACATTGCTAATCCATGCCTGGGATTCATATTCATGCATTGCTTTTATTCTCTCTGCCTGACTTTGTCCATTGGCCGTACCATTACAACTTTTTATTCACTCCTTCTAACACTCTGATGTCACCATTATGACACCTCATTTGTTTCTGTACTTTTGTATTATTTAAAACCTTAATGAATTGTCTTGGTAAATGCAAATTAATGTTTGTTTTTTTTTTCCACTTGTTGTAAAATACAATATACAGAAAGATAGCTGCTCTATAATTATTATTATTATGCAGGGTGTGCACAGTTTGTTTATCCCCTTAACTGTAAAATAAAGTAACCAAGCAATATTTTCCACTATTATTATTACTATTCTACTAAGTTTCAATTTATCTGTTGTTCAGTTAAATTCATGTCAGTTTTCTCAGTACTCCTTTTCATTGCTGCACTGCCAAGTTCACTAGGTTCTTTGTTATGATATTTAGAATATTTTACATAGCCTTTGCCAACATCTCTCTACATTTCAGGCATTTTGGCAGATCCATGGTATTTATGACACTTTTTAAAATGTTTAAATTATTCCCACTCACTCTCACAGGGTACAATAATACAAAGCTCATCAAAGCATTCAGCAGAGTTTTTAATAAAATATTGTATCTATTCTAAGTAGAATATGCTTCCTGAAACCATGCTACTTAACTTAAAAATAAAAGTGAACATCACTTCACCAGATGTTTTTCAGATACTAAACTATAAAAATATAGTCAGAATTTAAAATTGATTGCAAATAATTTAAAGTTTTTTTCCAATATTTAATTTGTATTTAAGTTTGATAGTAAGAACAGTTTATAAACAACATCAAACAGAGCAAATCAAATAATTAGGCTGCACATAACTGTGTGTGAATCATCATGTGTATAAGTCTTATAATAGCTCCGATTGCAACACATTTGCAGGCAAGGTCTTTTTCGTCATCAAGCAATACTAAAAATAAAGACAAAAGGAAAGCAAAAAAAGAGATCAGAAAGAAGTAATAAAAAAGAAAAAGAAAAAGAGAAGAGAGTACAACATATATGGCCTGTACAGACAGGTATGACTATTATATATGGAAATGTAAAACCATTCTCAACCCTAAGATGAACACAGCTTTTGCCATCAAAGTCATCCAGATAAACACAATACAAGGTACTAACAATATTATTACTTGAATTTACAATCCACCCATTAGAAAAAGAAATACACGCATTACTTGGCAGTGTACCACACACATTCTACAATAAATATAGTGCTAACTTCATGCTCCTCGCTGCATAATGTAACATAAAGCTCTATAGGAGATATAGTCTAGTCCAACCATGCTCCACTACTCCTCATGATTAGACCAATTTGTTTTTAGAGACAATACACCATGGTGCATAAATGAGAATGACACACCGGATATCATGCAAATCTTACTCTGGCAAGAACACACAATGCTGATAAGAGGCCTGCTCACAAATTTATATTATAAGTTGTTCTCAATTCTCCTAGCCCCTCAGTTGCAAAACACCTTCACTTATGTGATAGACTGAGAAAAAATGCCAGCAGAGATGCAGATGGCACAGATCACTACCCTTCTAAAGCCAGGCAAAAACCCTAACAAGACCAAAACCTGAGACATATATACCTTTTAAATACAGACATTATAATATTGGCAAAAGTATACACCATAAGATTAACATCCATAATACCAATCTTAATTCATGGGGACCTGATGGAGTTCATTGGGGGCAGACAGGGGGCAAATGGAACACGGAAGGTCTTGAACCTTCTGTACAAGCTTGGGGGCAGGGGAGCCTAGTAATTTATTTTTGCTGGATGCAGAGAAAGCGTTCACTTGGTTGCACTTGACATTCCTGTTGTCAATTCTATGGAAATATAACGTTCTGCCAATGTTCCTTTCAACAGTAAATATGCTGTATACCGACCAGATAGCACAAGTATAAAATGCAGAATTACTGTACAACTAATTTAAGATCACAAACGCGAAGAGACAGGGTTATTTACTTATTTGCAGATTACATCTGAATGATGTTGGCACAGCCGCCCCCATCACTGCCAAATGTTCATAAAGTTTTAGAACTATACATAGTAACTGCTCATATTACAAATTAATGTCAATAAAACACAAGTCATCAGGCTCAGTATGTCTTCACAGGACTTATTCCATATACAACTAAACTTCAACTATGATTGGAGATTGGAACACCTTAAATTCCTAGGGGTTGCATTCACACCACATACATATAACTTATACAAAGCCAATTATGTAAAATGACTTAAGAATCTTAAGGTTCTACTGCAGGGATGGAACGGGAAGTTTGTTTCCTGGTCAAGACGCATAACAGCCATCAAAATGGTCATTTTACTTAAATATCAGTTTGTATTTAGATCCTTTCAGATTGCACTTCCATCCACTTATCTTCAAGAGGCACAGAAACTTATAAATGCATATATTTCTAGCCACAAATGCAAGAGAGTATCAGCTTTTACAATATACAGGCTATTTACATAAGGCGGCATGAATATGTCCAATCCACATCTATACTACCACACTGCAGTGCTTATTTCTTCAATCACTGCTCCATAATCATGCACAGTTTGCCTCTGGGACCTAATAATCAGCACTTTCATTACTTATTCCCATTTTTATAGAGTCACCTCTATCTGTCACTTGTAAAGACATATCAGATTTTAAGTTATTACAAGCTAAATATACCCTTCCAAATACAGCATACTACTTGTATATACAACTTAAATCATGGTTCCACAGAATTTTTATTTTTTTTACAATTAATGTACACGGGCAGCAGCTAATGGACCTCAAACAAATCTATCTCATGCTTAAGAAACCAAACAAAATTCTCTCCCTGATCTATGCACATATGCTTGAGTCAGTGGACTTTGCCTCATATAACTTTATAAAAGTTTATAAAAAATATATGGATAAAACCCTCACAGATAATGAGTGAGCTCAAATATTTAACCCCTTAAGGACCGAGGACGGTTCAGGACCGTCATCGGCATTTTTGAGTTGCCGACCGATGACGGTCCTGAACCGTACTAACGGTCAGAGCTACTTACCTGATCGCCGTCGTTCCCCCGGCGGCGATCAGCGTGGCTCCGGTTGTGGGGAGACTGCCTGCAGCCCAGACAGTCTCCCCAAGGCAGATTAGGACCCCTGTGGCCATGTGATCGCTTAACAGAGCGATCACATGGTCACAATAGGTGTCCATGTGGCTGCCTGCAGGGGGACTGTCTGTGCTGACAGGCAGTCTCCCTGCATGTGTAAAATCATAAAAAAAAAATAAAGTTAGTGTTAATAAAAAAATAAATAATAATTATATATGTGTATATATGATATATAGACATATATTATATGTATATAATATATGTCTATATATCATATATATATAATGTTATACTAAGTGTATTTTTATATTAATATGTACTTATATTAATATAAAAATACACTTATAATTAAATTACACACGTGTATATATATAATATATATAATAACTATATATATTGTATATATATATATTATTATAAAATATAAATAATAAGTAATTTAAATTAAATAATTTTTTTTAAATAATAATAAAAATTTAAAAAAATTATATATATATGAAATTTTATTCTAACTGTATTTTAAAATTAATATATATATATTTATATCAAAATACACTTAGAAATGAATTCGTATATATATCTATGTATATAAAATAAATAAAAATAATAAGAAATACATACGTCCATATTAAATTCTCGTGCGTATTTATGTAATATTTTTACATAATTCAGTAATTTTATTGATTGCAATTTGAGGGACCTGCCTGCCAACCCAGGCCGAAATTCCAGAGAATTTAATTTGCTAGCACTGTATTTTACCCTGTAACGTTCTACGACACCCTAAAACCTGTACATGGGGGGTACTGTTTTACTCGGGAGACTTCGCTGAACACAAATATTAGTGATTCAAAACAGTAAAACATATCACAGTGATGATATTGTCAGTGAAAGTTACTTTTTTTGCATTTTTCACACACAAACAGCACTTTTACTGATGATATAATTGTGATACGTTTTCCAGTTTTTAAACACTAATATTTGTGTTCAGCGATGTCTCCCGAGTAAAACAGTACCCCCCATGTACAGGTTTTATAGCATTTTTGAAAGTTACAAGGTCAAATATATGGGTCAAATATTTTACATTGAAAATGGCCAGGTTGGTTACGTTGCCTTTGAGAGCGTATGGTAGCCCAGGAATGAGAATTACCCCCATGATGGCATACCATTTGCAAAAGAAGACAACCCAAGGTATTGCAAATGGGGTATGTCCAGTCTTTTTTAGTAACCACTTGGTCACAAACACTGGCCAAAATTAGCGTTCAATTTAGTTTTTTACTTTTTTTACACACAAACAAATATGAATGCTTTTGGCCAGTGTTTTCGACTTAAGTGGCTACTAAAAAGACTGGACATTCCTACATACTAGGGTTGTCTACTTTAAAAAATATGTACATGTGGGGTGTTATTCAGAGATTTATGACAGATAATAGTGTTACAATGTCACTATTGATAAATTTTAAAAATGTATGTTTTGAAACCGCAATATCCTACTTGTACCTATAGCCCTATAACATGCAAAAAAAAGCACGTAAACACTGGGTATTTTTAAACTCAGGACAAAATTTTGAATCTATTTAGCAGTTTTTTTCATTCGCTTTTGTAGATGAGTAAAAGATTTTTCAAGTAAAAGTCAAAAAAACATGTATTTTTTTCAATTTTTCATCAGATTTTTTTATTTTTTTTAAATTAAAATACATGAGATTATATAAATAATGGTATGTAAAGAAAGCCCCTTTTGTCCTGAAAAAAACAATGTATAATTTGTATGGGAACAGTAAATGAGAAAGCGGAAAATTACAGCCAAACACAAACACCACAAAAGTGTAAAAATATGCCTGGTCGCAAATGTACAACATCGCAAAAACAGTCCAGTCCTTAAGGGGTTAAAGCACGTAAAACCATAATGTTGTGCTTAGATCATGTTGACCGTTCATAGAAAAGGCTTTATAGATGGTGTTTGATGCCAGTGAGGTTAGCCCGCACGAATGAAATAACACAAATACATATTGGAAGTGTAGTGGCAGATTTGGTGGTCTTGCACCATACTAGTGGGTTTCTGGAAGGCGATCATAAACATCATCACACCCAGCACTGGTATATCCCTCTCATTCATGCAAGACTGTTTTTTATTACATACTATTCCAAGTAACCTACTGAAAGAAGTTCATTATCTTAGAAAAATTATATTCACTGTACACCATTGACATGTAACACTGTCATACAATATGAGATGCTGTACATCCAAACTGTCACTGAACATATGTACTGTCAGTGCATGATCTTCTGTTGTTCATCTCAGAATGTATTTATTGAAATGTATTAAGCATTGAATGTGTAACAGTGAATATAAAAACTACTAAATAAAACATTTAAAAAAAAGGGGGGAAAGATAAAAATCATCTAAAATTACATAAATCATTACTTTCTTATTATCCCTTGTAAACAGGAAATGAGGTTTCCGGATACATCCAACCAGATTTTAAATGTATCAGGGGACTCATTGCCAAGAGATTATTTCAAATCATTTAATAACCAAATTACTGGAATATCATTGAAACATAATTAAACTAGATGCCACTTCTACTGTAAACAAACTAAAAAAAAATATTAGATAAAAAAATCTTAACCAGAAACTGCAGGAAAACAATGAAACAGTGGAGTCACTTCAATATGACATTTCAAACAAAAAGATGCCTACAATGATTTAAACAAAAGATTTGATGGACTTAAAAACAAAACATCAGATCTAGAAGATTACACGTATAAGGACTAAATGTTTCCTATAAAAGGAAATTGTTAATAGATGTATTAATTAAAGAAAAAGTAGATATGCTGGTAATACAAGAAACACATTGAATAAAAGGCCAAATAAATGATTTATGGTAAAAGGTTTCCAGACCAATTTACTTCAAATTTTGATATTAAAAAAATGTAAGGGTGTTTAAATATTAATAAGATACATGGTAATTTGAAATAACACACAAGCTAGCTAATTCAAATTGAATGTTGATTTGTAAAATAAATAATATAACTTATGTATTTGTAAATATTTATACACCTAATGAAAACCCTGTAACATTCTTAGAAATACCGATGAATAAAATAGACAGTAATGGATGGGGATTTTACCTCTGTTTGTACACAGTTTTTTATAAACAATATAACATGATACAAATGTAGTAACATAAAACACAACCAAGGGGCAAAGAGATTTAAAAATGTTTTAGAGAAAAATGGATTGATAGATATTTGGAGAGTTATGAATTCTAATACGAAAGATTACACCCATTACTCTATTAGCACATCAATCATCTTCTTGCATCAATCTTTTTTTGACTAGAGGATTAATGTTTAACAACAAATTAAAGTGTAAGATAAGTCAAGCATCTATTTCCGATCATGCACCAGTATTTCTTAATATTGAGATAAGAAAATAAAAATAATGACCACAAATAAAATTGGAGATTGAATGAATCCTTATTGACAAAAGATGAAATGAAAAAAAAAAAGATTGCAAAAGAGATAAAATAAATTTTTAAGACAATATGCAAACACAAATATCAAATTCTATGGTGAGCTCTTAAAGAAGTTATAAGAGGTCAAAGTATTAAAAAAGGTGTGTATATAAAAAAAAAAAAAAAGAAAGGATTATAATGGCAACAAATACTTTTGGAATTGGCAAAATTGGAGGAGAAAATTACAATTAGCCCACAATGTGAGGTATATTAATAATATAAGGAAATTTTATCACTAAAGATCACATTTTTAAAAAAAAATTTTTAAAGCCATGAAAACGATTAATAAGAACCTCTTATTGTTACAACAAATTTGGCATATACAATAATAATAGCATGACAACTTTTTAGTAAGCAGATTAAAAAAACAAAGAGGAAAAAATGTCACTCTGCCCTTCTAATCCCCTTTCAGCCAAATTCTTTGTCACTATGTCTCCATAATCCAATGTACCCCTATGTCACCCAGACCCCTGTCCCTCTTGCCATTTGTCATTCAGTCCCCCTAATCCCATGTCCCTTTGAACTCTGTTGTCATTTGGTCCCCCTAACCACTTATCCTCCTAGCCTTTTGTCACTCTGCCCTCCTGCCTATCTCTCCCTTTTCACTTTGTCCCTCTTATTCCCTAGCCTTTTGTCATTATTTTCCTGTAACTCTTGCCATTTGACATTTTTACCCCCTAATCCCCTTGTTTTTGTCACTCTGTCATCATGTCCTTTTCATCTTTTCTCACTAAATACACTAATCCCATGCGCCTCTAGCCATGTTGTGTCACTTTGTTGCAAACCCCCTAGCCTCCTATGTCACGTTCACAATGTCTGTCTAATCATCTGTCCCCCTTATCCCCTAGTGTTTTGTCACTGTTCTCCTGTCACTCTTGCCATATGTAACCTGGTCCTGCTAATCCCCATAGCTCAGTGTCATTGTCATTCTGTCCACCTAATCCCCTGTCATTATGTCTCCTTAATCTCATATATTCTTAGCCTTTTGTCACCCTGCTCACCTGTTCTTCTCTTTCTCAATCAATCCCCCTAATCTCCTATTCCCCCTAGTCCTGTGTTACCATCACTCTTTCCCCATAATCCTCTTGCCTTTTGTCACTCTGCTCTTCTCATCCTTTCTCCCATTTTCTCCCCTAATCTCCTGTTCCACTAGTCCCATGTAATCTTCATTTGGTCCCCATAATTTCCAAGCTTTTTGTCTCCGTTGTCCTGTGACTCTCACCCTTTTTTACTTGGTCACCTAATCCCTTATACCCTGAGCAATTCTTTGGTTCCATTAAGACTCTATACTCCCATCATTTTGTCACTCTGTCCCTGTAGCGGTACTTACCTTACCCAGGGGCCGGCCGAGGTCCTCTCTTCCCGCCGCGCGCGGCTCTCGAATGAAGGCGGGCACGGACCACGAGATGCAGTCACGTGTCCCGCCTAGCTCTAAGAGCATGCCGTGCGTCTCACGCACGCTCTTAAAGGGGCAGTGGGAGCCAAAAAATTAAATGTGCTCCCATTGGCCCCTGTCATCCCACATTCCCCAGACACTCACATTTTGGGGGCGTGGATATGACAGGGGCCAATCAAAGTAAAGTTTAGGGTATTTATACTTACCTCTCCCTTAACTCCCTGCCCTATCGTGGTTTCTGTTTCAGTTCCCTTTAGCGCTTGTTGTGTTCAGTTGTGATTTTCGTGCTTGACCTTGGCTTTGTATCCGACTCCGTTTATCACTCTATCCCTGTTTTGTCTTGTTTGCCGGCTTACTGACTACTGTGTACCAGACCTTGGATAGTTTTTGTTCTCGCATTCTCTTTGTTCCCTTGACCTCGGCTTGTTCTTGACTCTGTCTATTCTCTGCTATACGGCGAGTCCGGCCATTCTAAGGTCCGGTAAGCCGTATCTGCTCTATCTGTCGATTGTTGGACTAAATCTTTCGTGTAGGGGTAAACTACCGTGACAGTCCCATATCCACTCACCCTATGTCACCCTGCCCCTTAATCTCTTTCAATATCACTATGTCTACCCAAAGACCGACCGCAAGCCCTGATTCTCTGGAACTGTTTTGGGCATGGGACCATGCCTGCGGTCGGTCAAATACATGACTTCCATAAAATTTCTGAACCCCAGAACTGATCTCGGTGATTTTTGGATATGTTGGTTAAGCAGATCAGGTCAATCAGGGGATGTACCATTTATTAAGGGGCCTCCATGCTCATTAACCACATACAGGATTTTTAGCTGGCAGCAAACTGGCTTACCTCTCATTGCTCAAAGATCTGTCCTTTCCAGCATGTACTTTGTTATATGGCTAATTAATTTAAGTATTATGTGATAAAAGTGTGTAAAAAATGGCTGTAAATGTCCACCCTTAAACTTTTCACTGCAAAAGATATATTTTATTTACAGTACCGTATGTTAACAGCTTCTATCCACACATTAAGCATGTAAGCCGGACGTACATAACTTTTAGTACTTGTTATCTGTCACACTCACTGCTGTCTAACGCTTAGCACTCCAGCTCTCGTGACATACATTTCTCAAGGTGCTCAGCAGTCTGCATGGGCTGCCTCAGCATTATAGGAATTCAAGTCCATGACATTCAACATGGCCACGGTACTCGTTAATCAAGAAATATCCTCGGCATGCACGCTTAGAAGGAAAGTAATTTATGTGATATATGGCTATTATGTCTCCAGTTTTAATTCTGCTTATATTACTGATTTTATAGTTTCAACGTTTGTTCATTATCCTGCTTACACTGGGGTTATGCATATAAGCACTTATTGGAATTATTTCGGCTCAGTTCCATATGCCGGATAGTCAGTTTGTTTAGCTTAAGTCGCCACCTCCTGCTTTTACAATTATTGGTCAGTAACTTTCTTTTAGGCTTGCCAATTTTCATTTTCGCATGTTTAGGTCTCTTTACTCTGTACCCTCATTTGGTGTAGATTAATTGTCATTTTACCGCGGGTAATCACTGTCATAGCAGCAATACTTTGTTTATTAGATATATTTTACAATTATTAATTACCACCCCGGCCTTGTGCATGGGTTTATTGCTAACTATGCTATTTCAGTATTTCTTAAATGTCATTATATATGTATTAAATAATGTTCTCTCCCCTCTGTTAAGATTATACTATTACCGACACTGCTTACAAACAGGCCTTATTGGTTAAAACACAACGGTTATCGCCCTACCAATGCGGATTATCATTTCTACATATACGGTTAGTATCTACCCTTTTGCATGGCGGGGCAATTTTATATGGTTTCAGCTAGGGGTTAGGTTATAACCTAAATTTATTACATGTTTTAGGTTCAGGTAAGGATTATTCTATCTACTTCTGTACACGTCATACAAGCCAATCATTAGGTAGTTAAACCCAGGCAGGGTCACAAGTAGGTTCGAGCTCTCGCCAAAAATAGGTATGGTCCCATAGGTCTCTTTGCCTATAAGTCGAGTGGTCCCGCAAGGCAAACTGTCAGCCCTTCCATTCAGAGGTTCGTGCCCAATCGGCCCAATACATAGTTATAGCCTTGCAACAAGTCATAGTTAGGGCCTCAACCATCACGGCCAATCATTTTACATTCTTTTACGTGTCACCGAGAGGCCAACACCCCGCCACCCACCTCAGTGACACAAGAGCTCTACAAGCCAAATCATAGGTAGAGCCTCTCATAGCCACTTGGCAAGTAGTCAGGGCTTCACCTGTCACCAACAAAAGCTAGTTAATACAATTTTGCCAGTATGCACTATCCTAGTAAGCTGGGTCACTACTGTTCTATACGGTACCATACTAACCTTGTCCATCTGCCTCACTTCCGTAGCATGTCTAACGCTTCTACACAAGGAGATGATCTGTCGGTCGCCAGCACCCCATTCAGATCAGGCTCACAGAGATGGCCCAATCCACCAAGTCCAGCTTCCAGCTATCGTTCCTGGACTATCCCTTAAATCACCTCGGAACTTAAAAAAAGGAATATTCCTTTCCCGGCTACAGCCAGGAAAGCCAAACTGTTTTGTTTATTAAATATTACTGAAGACAACGAAAGGCCTGGCCCTAGTTCTGAATTCAATGTGCAAAATAGCCTTGCCATGTTACACGTCATGATGGCCTCCCTTGTTTCTTCAGTAGCAACTATTAATAATAGGTTGGATAATCTGGTGTCAAATAATATTCCAACCATTCCAGAGATTCCAGTGCCCGTTGCTAATAGAGCTACCAATATTATAAATCCTATTCACCTCATTCCTCAGTCTCTAAGACGTGACATTATAGAGGGGAAGGACATTAAAATTACCTCACTACTGATAGCATCTCAAGACATTGTAGAGAACAGAGTTTATACTTTTGAGGATCTGTCAGTAGTGATGAAGTCTAGAGATCCTTGACTAAATAGGAAACTCAACATCCCCGAGTTTGTCCTTGCATTCGGTCTGTACAGAGACGTGATCTGTACGGCTTTCCCCCTCCGTAGAGAGGAACTTGACTTATACCTTCATAAAGTGGTTGAGTTAGCATACACGGCTATGCATTTTATTATTATCATAAGTCATTTGCTTCCAGATCCTCAGCATCGCTGTCCCAGTACAATACGATTACTGATTGGGCTCAGCTAGACACGGAATTGTTTCTCAACAAAGAGGAGTTAGGCGCTCACTAAATAAACTAAAGGTGGGCAGCAGTGAACCAAGCAGGAATTCCCAATACCTGCTCACAGTAGTAAAACAGAAGAGACAAAAGTGGTAAACCGCGCCCAAACAGTGCAAATAATAATTAAAATATATACATACAGAGAGTCCTCTAATTAGGAATGTATAAAACCTTCAAGACAAAAAAGTACAGAACAATAATAGTGCAATATGTCAAGTGAAATAAGAGTATATAAAAGCTTATAAAAGACTCACTCACACTTTGCAGAGCTACTCAGAGCTCTGCCGTATAGCGCCTAGACGGTATAATCCCCGTCTCAGGATATCAAGTGATGGTATAATGCGGTATCCAATCCTCCACAGTGGTATATGGAAAGATAAAAATAGAAATAAAATCCAATAGTGTAGTATATCTATTAAAAAGTGTGCAAATAAAGGAAAAGTATCCTACTTACAAATTTCAGAGCAAATATCTTGCTCTGGTATAGACAGCATGTGGTGGTATGATCCCCACCAAAGGATATGTCAGGATTCAAGATGTATCAGGAACAACAAATAAAGTAGTAAAAACTATAACTTTATTGTTACAAAATAAAAAATATGTAATAAAAGAAGTAACAGATCTCTTACTTAACGCGTTTCGCCCGGTCTGGGGCTTCTTCAGAAGTAATAAGTCCAAAATTCAATGGAGTCCTCTTTATATATGAGGAACACTTTGAAGGACTCCATTGAATTTTGGATTATACCGTCTAGGCGCTATACGGCAGAGCTCTGAGTAGCTCTGCAAAGTGTGAGTGAGTCTTTTATAAGCTTTTATATACTCTTATTTCACTTGACATATTGCACTATTATTGTTCTGTACTTTTTTGTCTTGAAGGTTTTATACATTCCTAATTAGAGGACTCTCTGTATGTATATATTTTAATTATTATTTGCACTGTTTGGGCGCGGTTTACCACTTTTGTCTCTTCTGTTTTACGGAATTGTTTCTAATGCATTTTGCAGGCCTTAAAATCCCTTTCTGCGCTATATGCTCTTCTGCTGCTCATTCAGTCAATTTCTGTCTGGAAAACGTTGCAACCCCTTCTACCAGTAGCACCAATACTGTTTACCAATCCAACACGACCTAGAGGGAAGTGAGAGACAAACTAGGCAAGCCAATTGTTTTTCTAGGTAAAGCACAAGTCTGCAATAATTTCAATGCCGGGGGTTGCAGTTCTAGTGCTTGTAGGCTTCTTCACGTGTGTTCACTGTGTTTCAGAGCACATGCCAAAACAATGTGCCCCAACAGATTGTACCCTAACAAATCTTTCACTCCAATAAACGTACCTAAGTTGCAACGCTACCTGTCTAATCATCCTTCTTTTCATCTGGTGGAATTTCTCACGGGTGGTTTCACTAATGGTTTTCACACAGGGTTCGTGTCACTCCCCACTGGTATTTTGGAATGCCCCAACTTACAGTCGGCACTCACAGATCCATACAGCATACAAGTACTCTTAAAGAAAGAAATCACCAATGGTTTCATGATAGGTCCTTTCTCTACTCCTCCTTTCACTTCCTGGAGGACAAACCCTCTAGGAATCGCCACAGGGAAATATAACAATAAAAAGAGACTGATTATTGACTTTTCAGCACCTCACTCATCCCCTACACCTAGCCTTAATGTACTGATCCCGTCAGAAGACTTTTCCCTTTGTGATAAAGTGAAGGCAGATAGGCCTTTTAACCCCAGGGGGAGTATGTGTAGTTTGTGTGTTGCACAACACAAAGCACTGTTTAGTTATGGGCCCCTGGGGTGGAGCATTTGGAGAGAAGGGTGGGCCAATGCTCCACTCCACAGTTTAGTGGTTTTCTGGGGAGACATAGATCCAGGCCAGGGTTTTTTGGATCGTCTCCAACCCACTGCTCAGCTGCAGTTAATGAGCTGTTGCAGTGGGAATAAACTCCAACCTGCTAGGCAGGTAAAGGAGAGGGATTGCTGGCTTCCTCCCAGTGCTTAGTCTCCTTGACTCTATCTGGAGAGAACAGCCTCTCTCTCCTACCTGCTTCCTGGGAGGAAACAGTGCTTTGTGTTGTGCAACACACAAACTACACATACTCCCCCTGGGGTTAAAAGGCCTATCTGCCTTCACTTTATCACACCTTCAATACGCCAGAATTGATGATGCCATCCAAGCAATCATTCATTCCGGGAAGGCTGCTTGATAGAGTAAATCTGACATTACTAATGCCTTTAAACTACTTCCCATCCATCAGTCACTCTGGTATCTGCATGGAGTTAAGTGGCAAGACAGCTACTATTTCGCTACTAGACTTACCTTCAGATCCAAAAGTAGCCCTAAGTTATTCGATATATTCGCCAAAACTTTAACCTGGCTCCTACTGAACTTTTGCAGATGTCCAGTAGTCATATATTACTTAAACGATTTCCTTACCATTGAACCACACCAACACATGCCGCACAGTCTTAATCACATGCTCACTCTGTTCAAAGACTTAGGAGTCCCTGTAGCCCAGGACAAAACAGAAGGTCCCAACACGGTGAATACTTTCCTGGGAAATACACTCAATTCTGTCTCTATGCAGGCCAGTCTGCCTCAAGAGAAAGTAGACCAGATTCTTTCTTACATAAACATCTGCATGTCACAAGGCACTTGCACCAGGAAACAGCTACAATCACTACTCAGTTCTCTAAATTTTGCTATGAGAATAATTCCTCATTTCCAGAATCCTCTCACTATTGCACGGTCTCCCCGACGACAACTCCACAACTTCCTTAGATGAGTCAGCTGGAGCTGATCTACAAATATGGTAACTGTTCCTATCATCTTGGAATGGCAGGTCGCTATTTGTTCCACCCATTTCTGACGATTCCCCTGTAATTTGGACCGATGCTTCAGGTGCATTAGGGTATGCAGCTATTTTCAGTGAGGAGTGGCTATATGACTCTTCGCCAGCTGAGACCATCTCACTAGAAAATATTTAATACCACCTCAGCTCTATTTGAAATGTATCCTATGGTAGCAGCTGCACACGTCTGGGGTAAGGAATGGAGTGAACAATCTGTCAGATGCTTTTCGGATAACTTAGCCACATGTAATATAGTTAGCAAAGGCCGCTCTCCAACCTTGTCATGTGAGCCACATCCACTATCTACCGGTGGTACACCCCATGGAAAGGTTTGTCTTGCCAGGGAACCTCCTCTTTTTCTGCATCCTTGATCTGTGGAAGTCTCAGGCATTCCCATAGCAGTTCATCTTTGGGAGCCATCTTTGTGATGTACTTGTGGATGCTCTGTGTTTCATCCAGGACTGTGACCTTGACACGAAACCAGGGGGCTGCACTCACCTGAGCATGCATAAATGGAGTGCTGCTGGGGCCAATCCATACAATACACAAGATCCAGTGCACTCACTAGGTAAAAAGTCCGGAAAATAATATTTGTGTTCAGTGAAGTCTTGCGAGTATAACAGTACCCTCATTGTACAGGTTTTATGATGGAGTTTTTTTATGAAAGTTACAGAGTCAAATATAAGGCTTGCATTTCAGTTTTTTTCACATGGAAATGTAACAGTTTGGTTATGTTGTCTTTGAGACTGCATGATAGCCCAAGAATTAGAATTACCAACATGAAAGCATACCATTTGCAAAAGTAGGCATTCCAAGATATTGCAAATGGGATATGGCTAGTATTTTTTTAGGTAGCCACTTAGTCACAAACACTGGCCAATTTAGCATTCAAGTTCATTTTTTTTGCATTTTTCACACACAAATAAATATGAACACTAAATTTTGCCAGTGTTTGTGACTAAGTGGCTACTAAAAAAGCCTGGAAATACCCCATTTGTAATACCTAGGGTTGTCTTCTTTTGCAAATGTAATGCTATCATGCTGGTAATTCTCATTCATGGGCTGAAAGTCAACAGAATCAGTCTGACAAATTTAAATTTGCATAAACTGAAAAATGTAACATGCTATATTTGACCTTGTAGCTTTCCAAAACACCATAAAATATGATATTAGCAGAGGCAATTATTTGTGAATAAATTAAAGATTAAAATGAAGTATTAGGATTTGGTTTAGAATAAGTATTTGGTTTATTATTACATTTATGATTAGGTTTAGAATTAATTGTAGTATTGGGATTATGTTTCAGATTAGGGTTTGGGTTATGGTTGATATTAGCACTTGAGTCCATAAGGTAATCCCTCTGCTGAGCTCAGCAAAGGGAATTCTTAAAAAAATATTACTAGATTTTGAATTAAGGTTACAATGAGGGTTGGTGGCAGGAACTTATCCTGACAACTATGTTCTATGTTCATTTATTTCTGTTACTTTAAATCAAGTTCCTCCTCTCCACCACTAGTGGCCTTCATGGCCACTAGTTACCTGAGTCTCTCACCTGCATAGCATGAATCAAGTCTGCTATAAAAGGCCACACCAGAGAAAACCAGAGGCAAATTCCAAAGAACTTTCCCACGTTGTGTAAAATGACACAGAGCACTCTGATTGGTGTATTTCAAGCCAACCAATCAGAGTGCTGTGACAGGTAAATGTAGAGCTTTACCTGTCAGTCTCTTCATTTACTTGTCAGAGCACTCTGATTGGATGGCTTAAACCCACCAATCAGAGTCCTCTAAGCCTAATTGCAGGGCGGGGCAAGGCTTTATAAGCCTCCCCCCGCCCCTGTAGAGCTTAGTCTGCGTGGAGCCCTCCATGGGTGAAGAAGGACTATTTCTCGTTTTTTTTTTTTAAAGTGCCTTGGTTATTCTGCATTTTTATTTGACCTTTTTTGGGGCTGAAAAAAGAAGATTTTAGAAGAAAGAAGACATCAAATGGTAAGTCAATTTTTTTTTTAAACAGGTATTTAGACAAGGGTTCCCCCTTATTAGTTTTAGGATGACGGGTGTAGGTAGAGGTAATTTATTTTTGGGGAGGGGGTGACTAGGGGGTTTGGGGACCCCTAGTCACCTGGAGGGGGATTTTTATTTATGGCCCCCACCCTCGCGGTATAGCGAGTAGGGGCATAATTTAATAATAATAAGTGACCAGCTTCTATAGAGGCTGGGTCACTTGCTGCACTGGCCAATCACAGCCATGCCATTAGTAGGCATGGCTGTGATGGCTTCTAAGGGCACACGAGTCAAACGCTTGTTGACTGGCTGCCCCGCCGAACACCGAACTCCAACCTGAACATACAGTGATATGTCCGTGTTCGGGTCCGGGGTCCAAAAAACTTAATTTTCGGTATGAACCTGAACTTTTCAGTTTGGGTTTGCTCAACTCTACGTACAACCCTTCTTTATCCTGCCAACCTGGTTTACTTCCAACCCTGCTCCATACCAACCTGGATTAGTTACAACTCTGCTTTATCCTGCCTAACTGAATTATACAAACCTGCATAAACCCTATCTGGATATTGCTGCTTACTTTTAATTACAAAATGTTATTTTCTTACCCTGAACCCTTCCCTTCTTTAAACCTGTCTTACTATTCTACCTCTACTTTTATCTCTAACTTTCTTATTATTTGATAACCTGTTTATTATCTATATAGGGCATATTGCCTTAACCTTTATTTCTCTCACTTTCCTTCCCCCTATTAGTTCATTCTATAAATTACCCTGCTGTTATGTCAAAACCTACCAATAAAACCTATATTGTTAACTCTGGCCAAAGCCTCCTATCTGACCTGAGCAAGATCATGACAGTTAGTCACAGGATTAAGGTATGGGTTAGGATTGGGGTTAGGTTTATGATAGATTTAAGGTTAGATTTGGGCTTAGAATTTGGTTTAGAATTAGGGCTTGGTTTAGGATTAGGGATTTAGATTGAGATATTGGGATTAAGATTGTTACTTTCCAAATATATAAACATGGGGTAATGTCCACTCATGAGATGTTGTTAAGTACAGCTAAGATATTTTTTTACAGTTGGACACACAAGATTTAAAAAACAAGCAACAAAAAAACTAAAATTAATACCACAAACTTTGGGGGGGAAAATTGTGAAAAAAAAAATAACACCTCAATAAAGTTCAAAATATATTATGTGAGAGTCAATGGTGTCCATTTATGGTGCAATTATGGTAGACATTTATAGTGCTATTTAAATATAAGATACTAAATTGCACCAAAAACCCATTTTCAATTTGCCATTTTTTGCAAAAACTATACTGGCAGGACATAATTTCAGCCTATATGTTCACAAAAACCAGACAAATGTTTGCAAAGGGGGCCATTCTGTACTTTGGAGATATAGCTGAGCCCAAGTTAGTATGTTTTATTACAGTGGTACACATCAAGTCTACAAAATCAATTGAAAATATCTCAAAATAAAAGTACAATAGACCACACACAGTGTTGAACCTCTAATGAAAAAATTGAATGAAGGATATAGAAAATGTGAAACAAAGTGCATATTTATTCATATGAAAAGACATGAATAAATGGCATTAAATAGTCATTGCAACCTTTCGCAAATACCCGAGGGCTTAGGTAGGCATAGTATATTATATAAATAATATGTTGTCTCCAAATATAGAATAGATATCCAGGCAAAAGAACACAAACCTAGCAAAAATAGGATAAATGAATGAAATGAATAACAAATTGTCGCAATACCTGCTACTGCCAGACAAGGGAGAGACCACCCACACCACTACCTGAACAACGTGTGATATAAGTACCCTGGACATGTTTCGCACCTCTCTGGTGCTTTCTCAAGATGTTGAGAAGATGTTGAGCAAGCACCAGGGAGGTGCAAAACACCAGTGGGTGGTCTCTCCCTTGTCTGGCAGTAGCAGGTATTGCGACAATTTGTTATTCATTTAATTTCATTCATTTATCCTATTTTTGCAAAGTATGTTTTCTTTTTCCGGGATATCTATGCTATATTTGGAGACAACATATAATTTGTATAACATATTATACCTGCCTAAACGCTCAAGTATTTGCGAGGGCTGCCATGACTGATTAATGCCATTTGTTCATGTTTTTTCATATCAATAACTGTGCACTTTTTCACCTTTTTCATATTTTCTATATCGTTCATTCAATTTTTTTCATTAGAGGTTCAACAGTGTGTGCGGACTATTGTACTTACATTTTGAGATATTTTATCTGTTTGGGAAAAGTCCAACACCAGGATTTAAACCCCATTAACCATATCATTTCTGGATTCCTATCTATACACTAAGAATCTACCTGATACCAACGATAATAAAAAACTTGGCGTTACAGCATTGCTTGTTGTAGTATTTCATGTCTTATTCTGTCTTTGCAGTTCCAACTACTGTTTCAAAACTACCGCATACCACGCATGTAAAAAATATGCAACAATGAAATACTACCACAAACTTTTAAAGCAATTAGTGAACAAATGGCTATACAATATAGATCAAAATATTACATATGAAATAATCTGTGGTCTCTACTTTTGTAAATTGTTTGAATTTATGAGGTAGCGTGAACTGTCAACATGCAACAATGCCTTACATTGAGATAAAGGCCAATCAAATCCATCTATCAAATTTATAACTGAAAATTGTATTTTAAAATTAATAACTATAAAAACTGAAATGGTCAGGTTTCTTATATGGCACTGTAGCTTCACAGGATAATTGGGGTATTGTTGTAGTCAGAAGATTTAGCTGAACACAAAACAAGAGTAGCACACATTATGTTTATAATATACACATTAATGCAACCTTGTTACATATGTATATGCTACAAAATAGAAAAAAAACATAATTCTACTACAATATTTACTAAAAGGTGTCAAAATACCCTTAGACAAATATCATGTGATGTTTACTTTAATAAATAAATACTTTGTTGTGGCAATTTTGTTTTCTATGATGGCTAATAAACATAGAAGAAAGTATACCAATTTGTACCATCATTCCACATGGAAATTGTATTTTACTTCCTGCATTTTCTGACCTGTACCTACTAAAAATAAACTGAAATCCTGGACATATGATTTACTATGTAGGTCAGGATAAAAAAAAAAAAAAAAATATTTTGAATTACTTTTATAAGTATGTGCACATTAATATCTGTTTTTCCTTTTCTTTTTTTTTCTTTTTTTTATAATAAACTATTAGTTATATTCAAACATTAAATTAAAGTCCTTTTGTTGTTTAATAAATGGTATATAATATGTGTTGGTACAATAAATGTGAAAAGCGAACATTTTGAGTGAACAAAAATTGTAAAATTGATTGTGTTTTGAAGTACAAAACAAGCAAACTGAAACTGTATGCATAGGGGATTAAATATATAATATATAAACATATAAATATAGATTTTTTTTTTTTTTTTTTTTTACTGTTCCTTCTTTTTTCCTATGCTGGTCAATTCTCACTTGCTCTGTAGATAAAAATAACATTTAGTAGCAATCCCCTAACAATCAATAATCTGTTTTTCCATCAATCACCCAATCAATATAGAGAACGCAAACTCCTTTTCCTTTTCTTTTTTTTTCTTTTTTTTCTAATAAACTATTAGTTATATTCAAACATAAAATTAAAGCCCTTTTGTTCTTTAATAAATGGTATATAATATGTGTTGGTGCAATAAATGAGAACAGCGAACATTTTGAGTGAACAAAAATGGTAAAATTGATTGATTGTGTTTTGAAGTACAAAACAAGCAAACTGAAACTGTAAATATATAATATGTAAGCATAGAAATATAGATTTTTTTTGTTTTACTGTTCCTTCTTTTTTTCTATGCTGGTCCATTTTCACTTGCTCTGTGGATAAAAATAACATTTAGTAGTAATCAATAATCTGTTTTTCCATCAATCATCCAATCAATATAAAGAACTCAAACCAAATAAAAAAGTACCTTCAGATTACTCTGGTTTTCAAGTATTTTACCTTAGCCCAACATCCAGGAGGTTGTTAATATTACCCTTAATTTAATAATACTCATTTTATCTACCTCAGAAGAATGAAGGGCTGAGTCAACCCTGCCAGGATTTGAACTTGTGACCCAAGGGTTGAGCAGATTCTACTGATGATGCTTTAGACAAATGAGCTATATCAGCAGATATGAAGTAGTTCATAGCCTAGGTCTACAGAAAATAGAAGATTAGGAAATTACATGTATAATTATCATGGAACACATTTCATAGCAGAAATTGTTATTATGTGCCCATTCTCATCAATAGCTATGCATCCTATCTTTCAAATAAATGTCCATCATGTTTGCTGGGAAAATGATAAGTCAAGGGGTAAAGTGAAGATATGCATTAAAAAAACAGAGATAATAGATTCATATTCATAATAGATTGGGCTTATTATAGTTTAATTGGCTACAACATTTAATGGTAATGATTCAGTATATTAGAAATATTAAAGCAGAGGGGTTTGTGTTATTATTAAAACAGATCTGACAATTTAAGCATATGCAGATAAATATAATTAGGGCAAGAAGCATATGTGTACAATTTAATTATTGAATCAAGAAATATGTTTTGTTGAATGTATTTACACTATACAATAACTAGAACAGGCTGCACATATCACACCCTCACTTGACAGAAAATAGCAAATTTGAATATACCTCATGGTGTGCTCTATATTCCCATGCTGTTTTATAATGTACAGTAGTAATACATGTTTATATTTACTCTGCCTGTACACAGTCTTTTAAATTTGTGTATGTCTGAAAAATATCTTATAAATAACACGTTTTCAAAATGTTCTATGTTCAAGACATCAAAAACCATCACAGATAAACCGTAACCGTGTGCAATATGCTTGATAACATTTAGGCAGTTGTCATTTGATTCAATACAAACTTGAGGTTCTTCCTCATGTATATGGATATGGATTAAATTAATGATGAAGTAAAATTATGTATGTTCCAACTTTTATCATAAATAACTAAAGATAGTTTTTGGTTTCCATTTATAGTAGCCAATATTTACCTACTAAGTTCTTTTAGTAAATAAATCTGAACCAGGAGATCATATTTATCATTTAACCATATTATACAACATCATTTTCCTGTTTAGTTTGGTATTCAAATAATTTAAGTTTGCACAATGTTAATTAAAATGTATAAATTTATCCTATAAATATTGCATTTCATCTATTACAGATTTTTTTTTATCTTATCAATGTTCAAATTGGGTCTAAATATTATTAAATGAAAATATTCTATTTGTTTTATTTATTTTTACAAAAAAGACACACTTATAGGTATGTATATATAAAAACACCATCATAATACAAAACTATTGTCTGTAAAACACAATTAGCACTATAGACTTTTCAATACAGGATAATGAAGGCAGCTTTAGAAACCTGCATGTAATACACACATTGTCCTCTGTGCGCTCTAAATCCTCCATAAGGAGCTATCTACTCAACAACGAAAATTTTAAAATTAAGACTAAGAAAAATCCCTTTTCTTAATTTGACTGTTTCGGTTTTTCAGTAGTAGACATGAAGTTACTAATTTGGTACCCTTCATTATGGCAAGTCTGTGTAAGGATACCAAAGTAGGGAGCTGTCTACTACAGCTTACTGCTGTAAGAGCAAAAATAAGAAAAAGATCCCTTTTCTTAATTTTGTTGTTTCACTTGCTTAGTAGATAACTCCATAATTTAGTACCTTTATTCATGACAATCCCACATAAGGATATCAACTAAGGGAAGGATCTCCTTAACAGCTGAAAGGTCAAAATTTGGAAAAACAGAAGCCCTTTTTCTAATTTTGTTGTTATACTTACATCCATACAGTAAGTCCCTAATTTGCTATCCTTGAGAAAACAAATATATCCGAAAAATTTCATATCAATTTGGTTTGAATTTGTTTGTTTTTGGTTTGTTTCGTTTTGTAGGAATTTGGAAATTTGGATGCTTCCGAATTGGAATTTTTGTCAAAATTCTTACAAAATTTGATTTGGAACTAAATAAGTGCACATTTGTAAATGTTAAGTTTTATATCTGTCTTGTATATAATTACACTACGTATTGAGACCAATTTAACAGACTTGGATATTTGTTTTGGACTAAACTGCAATTTGTCCAAATCCAGTTATTGGAAGAATTTTCGATTTCTAATCTGCCACATGCCAGAATTTCAACTCACACAAGCCCATACATTCTTGTTTTCATTCCTGATTTGGAATGTCATTCCTGGCAACAGAAAAAAGTGGGATGAAATGTAAAAGAGGCTGTTTTTTTGGTAGGGCAAATATGTACCTTAGTTTCTTCCAGGCGTGGTTACTCTATCTTACAGGAAATAGGGAATTCCACATATAGAGGTAATAAATACACATATTAACTAGCCAGATATAATGTTAATAAAGGTAGAGACAAAGTCAGTAACAGCGAAGGTCAGGAGAATAAAAATACGGATATATATATAAACAAGAAAAGTGGAAAAGCATAATGGGTACTAGCGCTTTAACAATTATATTTTGGATAAATGGAGTATTCCACGAAATATATGAATAATATAGCAGCTAAACACCAAAGGTTACAACTTTTCCAAAGTAACACCAAAATAGATAGAAACAAAGAATAGTGTAGCGCTTTGAGATAATGAATATTGATTATTACCCTAAACTTAATATCCGGGTACTTTAGATATTGTAATACTTCAGATGCCTAGAAGTATTAATAATACAACATAGTGCAGATAACTAAAAACATAGAATCAGTGAGGAAATATAGATGTACAAAACACTCACAAACAAGGAGCTAATAGAACTAGCTCCGGTATGGATAGCCTCCGGGTCAGTTTTGGCGACCCACTGCTATAGGTTGTAGTTGTCCGTTGCTATGGGAAACACATGAAGTGAAAAGATACACAATAATAATACAGAAAATATACAAATTGTATTCCAATTATAAGTATACATGAGAAATCACTACAGAAAGCAAAAATGCTGTTCCGGATACAATACCAATTCGATACCCAGAAAAAGCAACCCAACAATAAATACATACCAAAATTTTAAATATACCAGAAGTAGTAAGAAGAGGGAGAATAATCAATAAGTAGCCCCCAACGTTTCGGCAAAATTTCATTTATCAAGGGAGCATGTTGTCAAAAGAAAAGAAACCCCTTTATATGCCCAGACATAAAACAAATGATAAACACTTGAGTGTACTGGGTGGCCACCCACACTGATTGAGACCCTCCCAACCATAATCACATGGTTATGGTCACCAGGGATACCAATATACAATAAACATGAAGTATGTGTGCAGCTACATTCTATATATAACTATCAGAGAAGTAAAAAATATACTACAGAAGCACATACTGCATCCCATGCATCTCATGCAAAAAATTTAAACTGCAAAACTGCAATTGCTAATTAAAATCTAAATGAAGTCCCCAGATATTAAAAATCTATTTTTAAACAAATTTAGAAAAAAATCTATTTAAATAATCTGCCCAGAAACACACTATATCTATTTGCTATCACTATTTATCATCTTCACCGTGTCGTAAGTTGCAGTTCATGACTGATTGGGAATATGATATGCAATTACAAATATTACAAGTAAAAAGGAGGCTTGCACTCAATCACAAAAACCACACAGGGTGCACTGAGCATGGGTCAGCATACCCTATATAATCCTCACAAAAGAAAAAGTCTCAGGCACTCACTGTGACATGTACAAGGCAGTTTTATTGGACCCAATAAAACTGCTTTGAACGTATCACAATGAGTGCCTGAGACTTTTTCTTTTGTATGCAATTACGAATAGACTTATCAGAATGGTAAAAAAAAATAAGATACGCCTTTTTCATAAGATGATCTTTTTGCTTTTAAATATAAATTAAATATTTAGCAAATGTCATCACAATCCAGTTCAGTCTAGACTCAGGCAAGGCTTAGAAGGAAAATGGAGAAGAGAAATTGAAACATTCAGAGTTATTCACTAAGGTGAGAATGCAAAGTGAATTTCAAATTTAAAGTCAAGATAGCCAAAAAATACCTAAGTCTGCTATGCTTTCAATTTGATTACTCTGTTGACTACCTGTGGCGAAGTAAAGTTTGTAACAATGATAAACAGGAAAGTTAGATGGAGGGGCACAAGATCAAAAGCTATGGATTTCTATATCAAATTTTATTTTTCACAGTTTAAAGGTAATTTCTCTGCAGCTTTTTTTTATTTATTTGTTTAATATTTAATTTCTATTTGTAATACAAATTTATTCATGGTCCCCAAATGTCATGACCTATTCTTTAATGGTAGAAATTAGGATTGTGCTATTTTTGACAACACTGACAGAAAGCAAAACAAAAAAGTCACATTATGCTGAAAACCTTGCTTATTCGTGCTTCATAATTTAACTTTATTCAATATAACATCACTTTTAAGTGACATTTGAATGGATTTTTATATATAAAAAAACAAGAATTTAAACCAGTAGAAATTGAACTGAAATCACACATACAGTGTGTGGCAGTGTAATGTGGATCTAATGCCTACCTTTGGTAATTTTGCAAACAAGTATGCTTGAGTAGTATGTTCAACTCTGCTCAATCCAGCTGGTCTCTGTTTATATTGCCAGCTGCTGTCTGTAAAGAAGTAAATTTTGCAGTGATCAGTGAAGAGGCACATAGCTTTTTCAAGTTGTAATAAATTTATAGAATAAAACATTAATTCTGGGTGAGTTTCCTTTTAATTGTCTTGTCAGAGCTATGAAGAGAGATTGAAAGCTTTCAATTAAATTTAAAACAGAACTTGTACCAGGAATAAACATTTGACTTGACTGTGGATATTTTAATAATATTGTGGAAAAATTTCCAGTTCATACACATGAAATAATGGTTTATTTTATTTTCAAGTGGATCTGTCATTTGCTTAAAATAATGTATTCAGTTGTCAAATTGAAAAAAATTATGTATTCAGGAAATATGCAATTAATGAATAAATAAAAACACTCAAGACCTACTCAGATTAGCAACTGAGTGAATCCTTGCCATGCAGTTTAGCAGTAGGCATCACTAATTTAAGTCATGGAAAGATATAAAATAAATTGATGAATAATCGAACAGTAAATGTGCCAAGCCTTCTGACAATGTTCTGCAGAGCTCCATTCATAAGTTTATTTTTTAATAAATGAAGCTAGTCATGAGAATTGGAGGAGAATGGCACATAGCTGCACCTTTGAAGTATTTTAGTAAATCCGGGTTTATAATGGCAATGTTTTTAGTCTTTGAGATTTGTTTAGGCCTGAAATGTAATTCAGTCAAAGCTGGGCCAATCAGTAGTTTGGCTGAAATTATTATTTCTGAGCTTCCATGCACAAGAATCTCAGGGAAATTGACTTGCACAAGCCAAGACATGCTCATTTTTATTCATGATTAGGAATGACATTTCTGTTACAAGAATAAAGGCTGTGGAATGAAGAAGATGCTGTTTTGGTTGGGGCAAATAAGCAGCTTAAATAAATTTTAAAAAAATTGGATTTCTAGCGCTTCTTCATAGTCTATGTGGCAGCTCAGACTTCCCAACCCAGGGTCTCTTTCTACGGGCCGTAGGAAGATATAGAATGGGAATGCAGGGAAGCTTCTTTTTCACAAGTATTCTTGTAGCAGGGCTCCAATACTCCAAGCAGGTATCTCCACTGAAGTCCTCTCAGGTTGGAAGAAATGCTGCTGTAAGGATTATTGCCCACCTCCTCAAGCACTAGACGACGCTTAGTGAAGGGGAGAAGAACAACAACATTTAATAAAACAGAACATCTATTTATACCCACAACAGCCTCACTTACATTCAATAGGGTTACAAGGGTATCCAATAGCAATATGGACTTTAGACAGAACCAATCACACTGCAGCCAACCAATAGCTGTATGGACTTGGGATAGCAACCAATCACACTACAACACTTACAACTTGTGTGAATAGAGCCCAGTAGTTACTAGGAAGGGTGGGGACAGACAATAACAAGGGGTGAGGACCACATAATAGATTTAAAGGAGTGGCATGACAGCCAGATTGAACTGCTCTGGAAGTGTCCCTGGAACAATGGGACAATGCCCTGCTGGTAGAACAATAAGACAGGAAATGGTGGGAGACGGAAAAGCACATACAATCTGGACAATCTATACATGGAAATTAGTACATAGGACCAAATCATATGGGGAAACATTTAGGCACTCATACCAACACAACCAAAAACAGCAGACCATGGATCTCTGGGCCATAGGAATTTACAGGCTCCGCCACAGTCCTCAACTCTAATAAAGATGGAGGGATATGCAAAAGAAGATGATAAATAAAATGGAATATAGTGTAGTATTTTTGATACTGGTGATTATAAATAAGAGAAAGGAAAAGCATTTAAAATCTTTTGGAGCTTGAAATCAGCTCCAGATAAATGCACTTGGACAGTACAATCCCCCTCTGTAGATATGCTGATCTTGATCTTAATCATATGTGGAAAGGTATCCTTAGGACGGTCAGCAGCATGTGGTGGTGAGCATTTGTAGAAGTGGTCTCTTTTCAATATGCCATTTTATTACAGTGAAAGTTCACCAGCACATGAAATGAAAATAAAAACAGAAGAAAGTGCTCCCTTGTGAGGGTCCTTCATGACCAGTGTTGTGGATCATGTCAGGTTCTGGGGCTGACCAACTCTTCATGTTGGCTACTCACTGTTGTATATCTACTATGGTGATTGGTTCCTGTTCTGGGAGCATGGAATGCTGTGCTATCAAGTCTAGTAGCCACTGTGCCTTGCTGTTATGTGATGCTTATTTCTCCTAGATTTTCTTCCAGTATGAACCGTGTTTGCTTTGGGTGGGTCTTGGGTGGAAATTTGGTTACCCTGCAACTGTGCATACATCTTGGATTGTTCTTTGGTAAACAAGGCATTTATTCTCTTAGCTTCTGCTTCTCTGGTGTATCTGCTCAGGCTGAATGCCAGTTCTGTCAGCCTTGCTTAGCTGTATTCAGTGCAAAGCCTCATATTTCCTCAGTAGTCAGGAGCTATCCATGATCTTTACACCTCTGGGAAGTTGATCTATGTCACAAATTTCCTTATGTGTTGCCTGTATCTTGACAGGTTAAGTCTTCATCTAGGCATTGTTTCTCTTTGTGTCAAGTATTTGGAGGACCACTAATGTTGTGGAATATATGAGCATGTTGATCTGTTGATGGGAAGCAACTTGAAGGCATTGGAAATATCTATTTTACTGAGATACTCTTTTCAACCTGTCTTCTAGATAGCTTGTATGGAATTGTACATAATTGTATGCTGGATATAAAATTCCATGGATGGAATTAGAGAATGTTATGACAGTTCTGCAACCAGATCTTTCCAGTAAACGTGCAAAGTACAGACTTTGTAGGCTGTGGATTTGAAATGATTGCTGACAGTTGGATAGAGTTTGATGTTCTGAAAATTACAATGTAACAGAACATTCACTGCTGAATTACGTCAGCCAGGAATGTAAACACTAACCAGATAAAACTGATGGTTAGCTGCTACCAAAGTGAACAAGCTGCCATGTCTGAGAGTATTGGCTGCTTGCCCTTGTCATAAGTTCCCTGAGTATTAGCAGCTGCTACAATGGTGTAACCTAAAAGAGAGCTAAAGTGTGAAATTATAGTAGGGTATTTATATTTTTATTAAATTTTTATAGCATATTATGTTCATATTCATTATTCTTTGTTTAGTATTGTTCCATTTAGTATTTTTCATTTAGTATTTTTCTATTTAGTACTTTTTATACTTAGTTTTAAAGTTTGTGGTTTCCAGAACCCTTCGCTTTGATCAGAGGTGTTAATGGAGAATAATTGTTTTTGCATATATTGCTCTTTTTTAACATGGCCCTTTGAATAGAGCATACAATTATTATTACTTTCATTCTATTTTTATTCTTTTGTACTTGGGATAAGTGGATCTATTTGGGGGAAGCGTATGAAGCTGTTTCGATGATGTAATTTTAGCTCTTTATGTTTCGATCATTCATTCTATGCCGTCCAACGGAGCCGATGAAGTGGAGCGCATTTGCGTTCCAGCCGCGGACTGATGACGTCCTCCTGGGCAGACGGCCTCCCAGACCAGTGGAATGCATTTACGTTCCACGAAGATCCGGCGGAAGTCCATATATGGACAGAGACTAAGTGAAAGATCGAGGACAGGTGACTCCAGCTACACGGATTGGCGGAACAGATCTGGAACACGATGAGAGGGACATTTAAAAGGAACTTTGGACATTGAACACATTGTAGTATTTGACTTATTGTTATTGTGACAGATTCATCTGCATTGTTGGTTCGTCTGTTTCCCTTTGTTCGCGGAATTGCCTGTTCCTATACCCCCGTTCGTGTATTTGCAAAATGCCGATTGAAACTACCGAACGAACGGCCACCCAGGAGAGGAGTGTGCTGCTGGTTAACCTCTTGGCCCCAATTAGAACGTTGTGGTTAACCGCAGACACCTCTCCATTCCATTCGTACGGGTGGTCGTCGTTCGCATGTCGACCACGAGGCAGCGGCCATTTTGGGACATACGAACACAGAGCGGTGTTCGGTACAAACTGTATGGAACTAAAAACGGACACTTAAACTACCGAACACCGCTGAAAAGCTGCTGCCTACCTTCCTTTTCGACAAGGCATGCGAACGTCGGTCGTTCGGGAGTTTTATTCAGTCGTATGGACTTTTACCCCGACAGCCATCCCATGGAGTCATTCGTATACCGAAGGACTGGTGAAAGACTTTGACTCCATGGCGATTCGACTAGATACATCGGATCTGAGCGCTATTCGGTGAAAACATGCCCTCAGATCCAGGCTGTCTGGGGATACATCACACGAACCATATGCATTCGGTATTTCTGTAGTTATGTATTTTAATGTCTTTTTGTTACTGTAAATTAAGATGGCGATGGTCTCTACCTTGGGAGATAATTAGGTTTCTTCTCCAATTATCTCCAAGGTAAAGAAGACGGAATTATGGGCAAGATGGGAAGGGCTACTATTGAAGCCACTGTGATTGGCTACTGTACAATATGTGTTACAGTCTTCCACAAGGTCCCCTCGGGGAGTGTCCACCTTGTGGAGACCTGCATAAATACCGGGCAGGTAGCCCCATTAAACAGATCTTCATTTGACCCTCAAGACGGAGCTTGGTCTCGTTTGTGGGGGGAATTATTACTGGGACAGCGCTTTCGTTATTTCTAGCTGTGGAAGGCGTTCGACTGTTTGGCTGATCGGGAGTTGCCGTGTTCGCGGACTTCGTTCGGGAGTTTGGCGATCGGCTGGATTTAAACCTGCATTTCTGGAGAAGGGGATTATTGCCTAAACGGCGGCTTCATCTACCCGACGGTACGTGTCGTAACAATTGGTGGCAGCGGTGGGATGAATCCTACAGCCCAGAAGGCCAGCTACACATCCCAGGTTGGAAATGCAGTATGAGGAGTTAAGGCGTGCTACCCTTAAAGATATATTGGAACGCAGAGGACGATCAGCGAGTAATCTCAAGAAAAGAGAGATTATTGCCATACTATTGGAAATGGATGCAGCACAGGGAACGGGAAGAGCTGATGTGCCTGGCATACTGGAGTTAACACCCGAGGAGATACAGTTTAACCGGGCAGTTCAGATCAGGCTGGCACATTTTGGCCCCAACCCCGCAGCAGATATTGTGGTGCAAGTGCAAGCGGCAGTAGCAGCCCAACAGGCGCTTCAAGGAAGAGGCGCTGCAGCAGCTGAGGTACCGTTTAATAATAATGGAAGGAGAAAAGTACCTTTTGCTGCCTTTCGGAACTTTGTAGAAGCCGAAGGAGAAATTGATGGGTTCCTGGCGGACTTTGAAAGGCAATGTGCCTTGCACCAGGTACCCGCAGGAGAATGGGTCCCCATCCTCTCTGGGAAGTTATCCGGCCGGGCCAGTGAGGCGTTTCGGGCCATCCCAGAGGAGGAACTTACCAGCTACAGGGCAGTGAAAGATGCCCCTTTGGCCAGATACGCTGTGACCCCTGAGGCATACCGGCGGCGATTCCGGGACACTAACAAGCAGGCGGGTGATTCTTATGTTGAGTGGGCATGCCGAGTACACCGCACCGCAGCCCACTGGATGGCAGGGTGCCAAGCGGTAACTGGGGAAGAGGTGCTGCAAGTATTTTTGTTGGAGCACTGTTTTGACCGCTTACCTGTAGGAGTTAGAGAGTGGGTTAGGGACCGCAAACCCGCTACCTTGCCCGAAGCTGCTCGTCTGGCTGATGAGTACACTGATGCCAGGAAACTGGACCAGACAGCAGCCAAGGTCCCTACCCGAGTGGAGTACAAACCAGCAGCCCCTCCAACCTCTGCAGTGTATCAACACCCAGCACAACGCACCCCCACCATGCCAACAGCGAACAATTACGTTCAGCCAGCCCGATTCAACGCCCGGGATTACTCACAGCCGATCCGTTGCTATGGGTGTAAGCAGTTGGGGCACAAGCGACCCGAGTGCCCATTAAACAATTCGAACCAAGCACAGTCGTGGAGAAGACCAGCCGGCGGAAATCAGCAGCCACCCCCACCTTCCGCTCACTGTCTTGAGCAGGAGGAATTTTGGGGTATATTACACGAGGCGGATCCAGTACAAGCAGCGCAGCAGGATAACCGCCAACAGCACAGGCAGACCGTTAAACTAAATGGCAAAGCGGTAACTGGTCTGAGAGACACCGGAGCCACTATGACTTTGCTCCAAAAGAACCTTGTTTCAGAACACCAGCACACTGGAGATACTGTGGCAGTGAGGGTGGCGGGAGGTGCAGTGTTCCGTTTACCGGTTGCCCGGGTTCACTTGGATTGGGGGGTGGGCTCTGGACACGTGAATGTGGGGGTCATGAAAGACTTACCTGCTGATGTTTTGCTTGGGAATGACTTGGCCCCTTTGGTGTCCGCTTATGCTCCAATGGGACCTGCCGCTATCAACCCAGTGACTACCCGTGCCCAGACCCGTGCTGCTGGAACCAGCCCACCTGCTGCTGAGACCCAGGTAAGGACCGAGTCCCCGACTGGTACCCTAGGACCGACCTTTGTTAACTGGGACTCCCCAGAGGAGTTTGGGAGGGAAACTCAGACAGACTCGACCCTCCAGAAGTATAGGGACAGAGCGGATACTGGAGAGGAAGGATTAGATGGAGAACGGTATGAGTGGGTGGGGGACAGGTTATATAGGATCCCCAAGCTTTCCCCGAAGAGTGTTGCCCCTCCGCCGAATCGACAGCTGGTGGTGCCCGCGAAATACCGGCAGGAGATTCTGCGGATAGGGCATGATGTTCCGTTAGCTGGACATCTAGGTTCCCGCCGCACAGCCTATAGGATCATGCAGAACTTTTTTTGGCCAAACTTCAATCAGGCTGTGCGGACATACTGCAGTACGTGTGACACATGTCAACGGATAGGAAAGCGGGGGGACCACCCAAGAGCTAGGCTTATGTCTATGCCTATCATTGGGGAGCCCTTTGCCCGCATAGCCGTTGACATTGTGGGTCCACTGGCCAGGGCTAGTCCATCCGGTAAGAAATATATTCTCACCGTGGTGGATTATGCCACTCGCTATCCAGAGGCAGTAGCGCTGTCTAATATAGAGGCAGAGACAGTTGCTGATGCCCTGGTTAGGATTTTTACCAGAGTCGGGTTCCCTCAAGAGATTCTCTCTGACCAGGGAACCCAATTCACCGCTGTGCTCACCCAGCAACTGTGGAAGGTGTGCGGTATTAAACCGCTGCTTAGCTCACCTTACCATCCACAGACTAACGGTCTCTGCGAGCGATTTAATGGCACCCTCAAACAGATGCTGAGGACCTTTTCTGACACTTGCAGAGACTGGGAGCGATTCCTGCCTCATCTGTTGTTTGCCTACAGAGAGGTGCCTCAGGACCTCCCCCTTTGAGTTGCTATATGGGAGAAGGGTCCGCGGACCCCTAGATCTCATTAGAGGCCACTGGGAGGGGGAGACAGAGCAGGAAGGGACCCCCATAGTGCCATATGTTCTGGAACTCCGGGACCGCATGGAGAAACTGTCCCTAATGGTAAGGAGAATCTCCAGGTGGCTCAGGGGAGACAGAAGAGGTGGTACGATCGGGGTGCCCGACAGCGAGTTTTCCAGGTTGGGCAGAAGGTACTAGTGCTCAAACCTGTGAAGGCGAACAAGATGCAGGCATCTTGGCAGGGCCCGTATAAGGTGTTAGCACAGATATGTGATACTACCTACCTTATAGCCAGCTGTTCAGATGAAAGGATCCAGCGATCCTTCCATGTGAACATGCTAAAGGAGTATCAGGAGAGACCGGAGAATGTCGCTGCAGTATGTGCCCCTGCTGCAGATGATACAGAAAGTTTACCCTTGCCAGACCTGTTAGAGAGGGACCCCCAGACGGATCTTACTAGCCTAGTACAGCTAGGGGACAGATTGAGCGCTACCGAGAAGGGCCAGGCAAGACAGCTTTTGTGGGAGAAGCAGGCGACCTTCCCCCAAGAACCTGGTTACACTACCCTAGCTGTACACAAGGTAGAAACCCCTGGACAGAACCCCCTGCGACAACCCCCTTACCGTATCCCTGAAGCAGTCCGGGAAGGAATGCGGAAGGAGATACAGGAGATGACCCAGCTGGGGGTCATCGAACACTCTGATAGCCCTTGGGCCTCGCCTGTAGTCCTGGTGCCCAAGAAGGATGGGACCACCCGGTTCTGTGTGGACTACAGGCGCCTCAATGAGCGGACCACCACTGACGCCTACCCGATGCCCCGGGTAGACGAATTGTTAGATCGCATTGCCAGGGGACGCTATCTGACCACTATAGACCTGTGCAAAGGCTACCGGCAGATTCCCCTGGCCGAGGATGCTATCCCCAAGTCGGCCTTCGTCACCCCATTTGGCCTGTACCAATTCAAGGTCATGCCATTTGGGATGAAGAATGCACCGGCTACCTTTCAGCGTATGGTGGATAGACTTCTTGATGGATTCCAGGAATTTGCTTGTGCATACCTGGATGACATTGCGATCTACAGTGAGTCCTGGGAAGAACACCTAGTACATGTAGGGGTGGTGCTGGACAAGATTCGGGCTGCTGGCCTGACATTGAAGCCAGAGAAGTGCCATTTAGGCATGGCTGAAGTGCAGTACCTGGGTCACAGAGTAGGGTGTGGGAGCCAGAGGCCAGAGCCAGCCAAGATAGAGGCAGTTGCCAACTGGCCCACACCTATCACCAAGACCCAGGTGTTAGCCTTCCTAGGGACAGCAGGGTACTATAGACGCTTCGTCCCCGACTACAGCTCTATTGCTAAACCCCTGACTGACTTGACCAAGAAGAATCTTCCTAAGCAGGTCCTGTGGTCTCCGGCTTGTGAAGCTGCGTTCCAAGCACTCAAACATGCTCTTGTGAATGCCCCTGTCCTGGCTGCCCCAGTCCCTAACAAACGTTTTCTCGTCCATACAGATGCTTCCATGTATGGACTGGGGGCTGTGCTGAGCCAGGTCGGGGAAGATGGAGGAGAGCACCCTGTCGCATATCTCAGCAGAAAGTTGTTACCCAGAGAAGTGAGTTATGCGGCAGTAGAGAAGGAATGTTTGGCCCTGGTGTGGGCATTGAAGAAGCTAAGCCCGTATTTATATGGACAGGAATTTTCCCTTGTGACGGACCACAATCCCCTTGTCTGGCTTAACCGGGTCTCTGGAGACAATGGCAGACTACTGAGGTGGAGTTTAGCACTACAGCCATATAACTTCACCATCACTTATCGACCCGGCAAGCAGAATGGGAACGCAGATGGATTGTCCAGGCAAACCGACATCCTCACCCCATCTTAGTCCGGTCATCCCCACGTTGACCCGCTAAAGGGTCAAGCCGGGTCTGCCGGAGTGTCCCACAAGGGGGGAGCCGTGTGACAGATTCATCTGCATTGTTGGTTCGTCTGTTTCCCTTTGTTCACGGAATTGCCTGTTCCTATACCCCCGTTCGTGTATTTGCAAAATGCCGATTGAAACTACCGAACGAACGGCCACCCAGGAGAGGAGTGTGCTGCTGGTTAACCTCTTGGCCCCAATTAGAACGTTGTGGTTAACCGCAGACACCTCTCCATTCCATTTGTACGGGTGGTCGTCGTTCGCATGTCGACCACGAGGCAGCGGCCATTTTGGGACATACGAACACAGAGCGGTGTTCGGTACAAACTGTATGGAACTAAACACGGACACTTAAACTACCGAACACCGCTGAAAAGCTGCTGCCTACCTTCCTTTTCGACAAGGCATGCGAACGTCGGTCGTTCGGGAGTTTTATTCAGTCGTATGGACTTTTACCCCGACAGCCATCCCATGGAGTCATTCGTATACCGAAGGACTGGTGAAAGATTTTGACTCCATGGCGATTCGACTAGATACATCGGATCTGAGCGCTATTCGGTGAAAACATGCCCTCAGATCCAGGCTGTCTGGGGATACATTACACGAACCATATGCATTCGGTATTTCTGTAGTTATGTATTTTAATGTCTTTTTGTTACTGTAAATTAAGATGGCGATGGTCTCTACCTTGGGAGATAATTAGGTTTCTTCCCCAATTATCTCCAAGGTAAAGAAGACGGAATTATGGGCAAGATGGGAAGGGCTACTATTGAAGCCACTGCGATTGGCTACTGTACAATATGTGTTACAGTCTTCCACAAGGTCCCCTCGGGGAGTGTCCACCTTGTGGAGACCTGCATAAATACCGGGCAGGTAGCCCCATTAAACAGATCTTCATTTGACCCTCAAGACGGAGCTTGGTCTCGTTTGTGGGGGGAATTATTACTGGGACAGCGCTTTCGTTATTTCTAGCTGTGGAAGGCGTTCGACTGTTTGGCTGATCGGGAGTTGCCGTGTTCGCGGACTTCGTTCGGGAGTTTGGCGATCGGCTGGATTTAAACCTGCATTTCTGGAGAAGGGGATTATTGCCTAAACGGCGGCTTCATCTACCCGACGGTACGTGTCGTAACAGTTATATTTGATTTTATAATTTGTTTTCTCCTGAGAAAGTCTACATTGTAAGTAGACGAAACGCGTTGAGCTGTTTTTTACTGTTGCCTGTGATTCCTGTTTTTTACCTCTTCTTTACACCATCTGGGACAGAGGGATACAGAGATCTATTGATGGGTGTTTTTACTTCTTAATTCTTGTAAGTGGATTTAATTAAAGGACCACTATAGTGCCAGGAAAACATACTCGTTTTCCTGGCACTATAGTGCTCTGAGGGTGCCCCCACCCTCAGGGTCCCCATCCCGCCGGGCTGGATACCTTTTTTCCAGCGCCGGGCGGGGAGCTCTCCTCCTCCTTTCCTCTTCCTCTCCGCCTCCTCTCCTCCTCTTCGGCTGAATGCGCATGTGCAGCAGGAGCTGCGCGCACATTCAGCCTGTCTCATAGGAAAGCATTCATAATGCTTTCCTATGGACGCTTGCGTCTTCTCACTGTGATTTTCACAGTGAGAAGCATGCAAATGCCTCTAGCGGCTTTAGAGGCTGGATTAACCCATTTATAAACATAGCAGTTTCTCTGAAACTGCTATGTTTATAAAAAAAAGGGTTAATCCTAGAGGGACCTGGCACCCAGACCACTTCATTAAGCTGAAGTGGTCTGGGTGCCTAGAGTGGTCCTTTAAAGTGTGTCATTTTACATTTTGAAGCATTGCTGTACTATGTCCAGTTTTTTCTTTTGCCATGCACCCTTGGATATTGAGAATGTCTACAGCAGAAAATTTAAAGAGACACTGATGGGCTTGAAAAATTTGTATATCCTGTGAGTGCGTTATTACCTCTAGGGGCCCATTTTGTCGTATGGTGTTGCCCTATGAATGTTTCTTCGTCTCTGTTTTTATTTTAGGTGTACACACACACTGCACTCATACACACACACACACTGCATTCATACACACACACACACCGCATTCTGGTGGAGGAGGATAAATGCAAATCAGTGGAGAAGAGTAAAACTCTGACCTGTCTGCTTGATTGGAGCAGCAAAGAAAGAGGGAATGATGAAGTCACGTTGCCTTATGTACATCCTGCTCTCCTGTGATTGGTTCTTTTTTTCTATGTGTTTCTTTGCTGCTGTTTGGAGTTAGTAAAGAGAGATATGCCACATACGAAGCCTCCTGTCATGTGGTATAATTATTGTACCTGCATACTAAATATCAATGCATGTTGACAGAAATAGTTTATTAACTTAATAAACTATTATTGCCATTGTACAGAACACTGGTGAGACCTCACTTGGAGTATTGTACACAGTACTGGAGACCGTATCTTCAGAAGGATATTGATACCTTAGAGATGGTTCAGAGAAGGGCTACTAAACTGGTTCATGGATTGCGGGATAAAACTTACCAGGAAAGGTTAAAGGATCTTAACATGTATAGCTTGGAGGAAAGACGAGACAGGGGGGATATGATAGAAACATTTAAATATATAAAAGGGAATCAACACAGTAAAGGAGGAGACTATATTTAAAAGAAGAAAACCTACCACAACAAGAGGACATAGTCTTAAATTAGAGGGACAAAGGTTTAAAAATAATATCAGGAAGTATTACTTTACTGAGAGGGTAGTGGATGCATGGAACAGCCTTCCAGCTGAAGTGGTAGAGGTTAACACAGTAAAGGAGTTTAAGCATGCGTGGGATAGGCATAAGGCTATCCTAACTATGAGATAAGACTAGGGACTAATGAAAGTATTTAGAAAATTGGGCAGACTAGATGGGCCGAATGGTTCTTATCTGCCGTCACATTCTATGTTTCTATGTTTCTATAATAATTTAAACACCAATGTAATGTTAATCCAAGAAAAAAAAAAAAAACTGATTGGCATCAGTGCAATAACATATATATTGCCTTTGGAAGCAAAGCTGGAAAGAGCCATATAGGGAATTTATTTAATATTTTTTTTGCCTTGAATCATGCACATCACTGTGGGTTTATGAAACATTGGGCTTGATGTAATTATGTCTTTATTCAAACCTCAATTACCCTGTTACTATGTTATGTTGTTAATACGATACCATATACCCATGAGCATGTGATTATTGGCAGATTAAATCAATATGGAGCTATAGACAACACATAAGGTAATGCAATAAAGGTCAAGTTTGTATCCCTCAAGGTTTTATCTCACACTCTCAACAAGATAATAAGGTGCTGAATATGCATGAGAAGCAAATTGTAGGCAATATTGTGTATTGTTCATATGTGGTTTCCTATATTTTTATTAAGAGAAAAGATGAAGCAGTGTTAAATTCACAAATCAAAATGAACCAGTTTTGTTTTAAATATAATGCACTTGTGTATATCATCTACACCACAAATCATGCACTATTGCAATATGACATATATTATAATACTACTAATTATTATTAATATTGAAAAAAATTCAAATTTTTGTTACAAAATGAATGTCAGATCCTCACTTGTCTTTCTCTCCTTTATATATACTCTCATACACTTTTTTAAAATGTGATTCTTTACATAAAAACTCTAACTCTATTAATGTAAAGTGGAACATATTATTATTATAATTTCACAGTAATGAACACACACTCAAATAGTTTTAATATTCCACATATGATTATAAATGATTCATTCAAATATGCTAAATGCATAAATTGACCTACATCCAATAGTACTTTAGCATGGCAATTTTATTTTAATGTGGCAGAGAAATTGCTCATTAATATTCTTTAGATCTATTATTCACAAAAATATTAAATTTTATATAATATTATGCATTAATTCAATACTGGAATTGATAAGTTGAACATTAAATTGCTAATGAGTATTATAAATACGTTGTTAGCTAATTGTGACAGATTTTCAATATGATTTGTTTATTCTTTAACACAAAATGTTAGTTAATTATGGCATTCATGGAAGCTATTGATCATTTTTTTTTCACTAGGCACTAATAATTTAGATTGTGACATTCAGTTACATATTAAAACAAGATTAATTTTCTTCTGTAAGTAAAGGCACAATTATAGGAAATATCATAAACTTAAAAAATGTAATTCTTTATACTTGGTCATTTATTTCAAACAAAATGTTCTCAATAAAAAAAAAAAAAAATGTAATTGGCTTCATTTTATACAGTATTATAATTTTACTTGGTTACATAGCAACTGAGTAATTGAACCTGAAAAGAAGACTGAAGTCCATCAAGTTTATCTTTCAAGCTGCTGCTAAAAAAATAAATAAAATAAAACAAAAACAAACAAACAAAAAAGTGAATTCCAACTGTGCTCTAAATAGGAGTTAAAAGTTCACCTTGTCTTCAAAAGTATGCAGTCTAAATGTGAA
>CAKOES020000132.1:0-17505 GCA_933207985.1 Pelobates cultripes
AGAAGAAGGGAGAGTAAGAAGAAGAAGAGGGGAGAGTAAGAAGAAGAAGAGGGGGGAGTAAGAAGAAGAAGAAGAGGGGTGAGTAAGAAGAAGGGGGAGTAAGAAGAAGGGGGAGTAAGAAGAAGGGAGAGTAAGAAGAAGAAGGGGAGTAAGAAGAAGAGGGGCGTAAAAAGAAGAGCAATAAGAAGAAGGGGGTAAGAAGAACAGGTGGGGGAGTAAGAAGAACAGGTGGGGGAATACGACGACCAAGGGGGGAAGTAAGAAGAACACAGGGAAGAGGGGGGTAAGATGAACACAGGGGGTGTGAGGAGAACACATAGAGGGAGGAGTGAGAAGAACACAGGGAGGGTGGAGGGGGGGATGAGAAGAGCACAGGGAGGGTGGGTGAGTGTGAGAAGAGACCGCTAGGGGAGGGTGGGGAAGAGGAGAGACCACTAAGGTGCAGGGGAGAGCTCTACGGGACAGAAGGGGCAGCTCTATAGGACAGGGGCCAAGACAGGGAGCTCTTTCACACTACGCGCGCGCACACACACACAATTCATCCCTATACATACACAGAAACACAACATGCTTCCCTTACACACAGAGAAACACACAATGCATCCATTACACACACACACACACAATGCAACCCTTACACACAAAGACAATGCTTCCTTTGCACACATACACAGAAACAGACAATGCAGACCCGTACACACACATGCAACACACACACTTCTTTTCTTACATACAGAAACACAATGCATCTCTTACACTCAATGCACACACATACGGACACACACCTTGCATCCCTTATGCATACAAACACAGATTCACACAATGCATCCCTTACACACAACCAGAAACACATAATACATCCCTTATACACAAATACACACTGCCTCCACTACACACAAACACACTACATCACCTGCACAAACTGGTAACCCTATACACTACATACCATAAGCACACATATTAGATCCTCTACAATAACACATAACATATCCCCTACACACTCCACTCCCTGTGAGCGAACTCATGGGTGGGTGGAACTTATGAGTGGGCCTTATGGGCATACTCACCGTCAGGCCCTGGGGCCCAGACCCCAAAAAATGGAGCTGCTTCCAATTCTCCCAGAACATTGAATTTTGTGACCACAGTTGCAAACAGCCCAGAGATCCTGTTCTACACCAGACCAGTGGAGCCAAACTGCAGCCCATCATCATCCTCATCTGCTTGTAAGTAGGCAATCTAGTATATTATTAGTGACACTAATCTATAATGTACCTCACATTAAAGGGACACTATAGCTTAATGAAGTGGTTCTGGTGTCTATAGCTGGTCCCTGCAGGCTTTTTAATGTAAACACACACTGTGTGCAGCACTGGTGTTAGTTCATATGGGTAGGGCATTAGTTGGACTGAAACATTGATTACATGCAAAGGCACATCTGCTTAAAATAAATCTGCACTTTTGTTTATTTTGAAGCCTATAAGTGCGCTTTTTACGTTGAAGTACTTTTTAATTTTAAGTTATCTGTTCTAACTCTGTATCTGCACACTATGCTGGCGCGATGCATTATGGGGCTGGTAAATATTTTTTTTCCAGGGCTGCTTTTAATTCCCAGTCCGGCCCTGGTTGAATGTGGGGGTTCTGTTCAGTATGATAGGAATTATGTATTTTTGTGTATTTTTGCTGTTGTTGTGAATAGTACCTGGAGATAGTTGGCTTGCCACACCCAGTTAAGCCAATTTTCTCCAGGATAGAGGAGAAGATAGACAGGCTGCACAGCTTAACTCTGTGGAACTGGTTTGGGCTGGAAAGCCATGCATGACTTTCCAGCCCAAACCAGTTCCACAGAGTTAGGCTGTGCAGCCGGTCACAAAGGACTTCGACCTAACTTTTAAACCCCTGGAAGGTATTGCCTGATTTTTGAGTATGTTTGTATTTGGAGTATGTTGATTCTGAAAAATTTTTTATGTGAATGTGATGTATACTTTTAACCCCTTAAGACCGGAGGGCGTACTATTACGTCCTCTAATAGGCGGCTCTAAACGCCGCCGGGCGTAATAGTACGCCCTCCGGTCTTTCTGTACTTACCCGGTCGCCGGCGGTCCCACGCCGGCGATCGTGGTGGGGGGGACTCCCAGGGAGCCCCCCGCGGCACGACCGTCCTCCAGGAAGCCCCCCGGCCGTGTGAGAGTGGGGTCCTAGCGAGGTCCCCCTGCTGGCTGAAAATAAAAATGAAATAAATAAATAGTGTAAAAAAATAAATAATATATACTTAGATCATATATATATATTATATATATATGATCAAAGTATATATATACATATATACATACACACATGTACACCGTCTAGGTGTATTTTACTATTAATATATATATAATTATATATATATATTAATATCAAATTACACGTACACTGATACTGATTAAATATATATATATAATTATTGTTATATATATATTTATATATATTATAAAAAAAATTAAATGTAAATACGTTAAAAAATAAAATTACAAAAATAATTAAAAATAAATAATTAAAAAATATATAGATGTGTGTTATTTCGTTCTAACTGTATTGTGAAATTAATATATATATATATATATCAAAATACACATAGAACGAAATAATATATATATTTATACACATAAATATATACGTATATATCACTTTATATATACCTATATATAAATAAAAATATTTTAAAAAAATTATATAGATATATACATATATATACACATACGTATATATATACATATATTGATTCTACATATATATTTATGTAATATTTTTACATAATTAGGTATCTTTATTAATTACAATTAGCAGGACCTGCATGACAACCCATGCCGAAAGTAAAGGGAATTTAATTTGCAAGCACTATATTTAACCCTATAACTTTCCGAGACACCATAAAACCTGTACATGGGGGGTACTGTTCTACTCGGGAGACTTCGCTGAACACAAATATTAGTGTTTCAAAACAGTAAAATGTATTACAACGATGATATCGCCAGTAAAGTGACGTTTTTTGCATTTTTCACGCACAAACAGCATTAAACGGACAATATTATTGCTATGATACTTTTTACTGTTTTGAAACACAAATATTTGTGTTCAGTGAAGTCTCCTGAGTACAACAGTACCCCTCATGTACAGGTTTTATGGTGTTTTCAAAAGTTACAGCGTCAAATATAAGGCTTGCGTTTCATTTTTTTCACATTAAAATTCGCCAGATTGGTTACGCTGCCTTTGAGACCCTATGGTAGCCCAAGAATGAAAATTACCCCTATGATGGCATACCATTTGCAATAGTAGACAACCCAAGGTATTGCAAACAGGGTATGTCCAGTCTTTTTTAGTAGCCACTTAGTCACAAACACTGGCCAAAATTGGCGTTTTTTGCATTTTTCACACACAAACAAATACCAACGCTAACTTTGGCCAGTGTTTGTGACCAAATGGCTACTAAAAAAGACTGGACATACCCCATTTGCAATACCTTGGGTTGTCTACTATTGCAAATGGTATGCCATTATGGGTGTAAATTTCATTCCCGCGCTACTATACAGTCTCAAAGGCAACGTAACCAATCTGGCGAATTTCAATTTCAAATGTAACGTGCTATATTTGACCCTGTAACTTCCCAAAACGCCATAAACCTGTACATAGGGGGTACTGTCTTACACGTGAGACTTTACTGAATACAAATATGTGTATTTTATTGCAGTAAAAGCAAACAGTATTATGACACTGACCGTTTAATTGTCATGTAGAACTAAAAAAATCCAATAAAATCGTATTTTCTCCCATTTTTTTCATATTAAATTATGTTTCATAGCTAAATATTTGATATTAAATGAAAGCCCTGTTTCCCCTGAATAAAATGATATATAATAAGGGTGGGCGCATTTACTATGAAAGAGGTGTATTACGGTTGGACAGACATGTAGCGCAAATGCCAGGTTTTGTTTACATTTTGTTTTGTTCACAACGTGTACATTTGGCTCCGTCCTTAAGGGGTTAAAGTTGTGAATATTGTATAAAACTGTATATTTTCCTGCCCCCCCATTGTGTTCAGTAATTATATGGCAGAGGGGAGGATTTTGTGGGAATGAATGGGAGTGTTTTACTGTATGTTAGGTGTTTGATTGGCTGTTCCACAAAACCATGTGAGTGGTACTATTGTGTAAAAATGTGTATATAAGAACAATAAAACCACAGCTCTGCCTGTTCCTGTTTGACCCTCAACAAAGAGCCTCGTCTCATGACTGGGGGATACGACTGCATCTACACTGGGGGATTACTATACTCTGTATACCCTCCTAGCTATAATCACTAAACTCTTTTAAGAGCTTGTTCTAGCTTCGCTCTCTGCAGTGCTGATGGTGTCAAGTGGAGTGCTTGGAGTCCTCGAGAAGCACTAGGAGCATTCATCAACAGAGGTACTCGGTCGGAGTACTAGGAGCTCCATTACATATAGCATGAACATAGAAACATAGAATGTGACGGCAGATAAGAACCATTCGGCCCATCTAGTCTGCCCAATTTTCTAAATACTTTCATTAGTCCCTAGCCCTATCTTATAGTTAGGATAGCCTTATGCCTATCCCACGCATGCTTAAACTCCTTTACTGTGTTAACCTCTACCACTTCAGCTGGAAGGCTATTCCATGCATCCACTACCCTCTCAGTAAAGTAATACTTCCTGATATTATTTTTAAACCTTTGTCCCTCTAATTTAAGACTATGTCCTCTTGTTGTGGTAGTTTTTCTTCTTTTAAATATAGTCTCCTCCTTTACTGTGTTGATTCCTTTTATGTATTTAAATGTTTCTATCATATCCCCCCTGTCTCGTCTTTCCTCCAAGCTATACATGTTAAGATCCTTTAACCTTTCCTGGTAAGTTTTATCCCGCAATCCATGAACCAGTTTAGTAGCCCTTCTCTGAACCCTATCTAAGGTATCAATATCCTTCTGAAGATACGGTCTCCAGTAGTGATGTCACGAACACAAAATTTTCGGTTCGCAAACGCGAACGTCCGCAAATGTCCGCGAATCGGCGAACCGGGCGAACCGCCATAGACTTCAATGGACAGGCGAATTTTAAAACACACAGGGACTCTTTCTGGCCACAATAGGGATGGAAAAGTTGTTTCAAGGGGACTAACACCTGGACTGTGGCATGCCGGAGGGGGATCCATGGCAAAACTCCCATGGAAAATTACACAGTTGATGCAGAGTCTGGTTTTAATCCATAAAGGGCAGAAATCACCTAACATTCCTAAATCAAAATGAATATGGATTGACACCTGACATATGACATACTGACACCTTGACATATGGATTGACACCTGTCCTCAGAGCCCCTGATGCACACGGACAAGGGCAGAATAGGGACTGGTCCCCCTACATAGGGTCACTTGGCAGATATGGATTGACACCTATCCTAAGGATCCCTGATACACACTGACAAAGAGCAGAATAGAGACTGTTACCCCTACATAGGGTCACTTGGCAGGTATGGATTGACACCTGTCCTCAGAGACCATGATACACACTGACACAGAGCAGAATAGAGACTGTTCCCCCTACATAGGGTCACTTGGCAGATATGGATTGACACCTCTCCTCAAAGCCCCTGATACACACTGACACAGAGCAGAATAGAGACTGTTCCCCCTATATATGGTCACTTGGCAGATATGGATTGACACCTGTCCTCAGAGACCATGATACACACTGACACAGAGCAGAATGGAGACTGTTCCCCCTACATAGGGTCACTTAGCAGATATGGATTGACACCTGTCCTCAAAGCCCCTGATACACACTGACACAGAGCAGAATAGAGACTGTTCCCCCTACATAGGGTCACTTGGCAGATATGGATTGACACCTGTCCTCCGAGACCATGATACACACTGACACAGAGCAGAATAGAGACTGTTCCCCCTACATAGGGTCACTTGGCAGATATGGATTGACACCTGTCCTAAGGATCCCTGATACACACTGACACAGAGCAGAATAGGGACTGTTCCTCCTACATAGGGTCACTTGGCGGATATGGATTGACACCTGTCCTCAGAGCCCCTGATACACACTGACACAGAGCAGAATAGAGACTGTTCCCCCTATATATGGTCACTTGGCAGATATGGATTGACACCTGTCCTCAGAGACCATGATACACACTGACACAGAGCAGAATAGAGACTGTTCCTCCTACATAGGGTCACTTGGCAGATATGGATTGACACCTGTCCTAAGGATCCCTGATACACAATGACACAGAGCAGAATAGGGACTGTTCCTCTACATAGGGTCACTTGGCAGATATGGATTGACACCTGTCCTCAGAGACCATGATACACACTGACACAGAGCAGAATAGAGACTGTTCCCCCTACATAGGGTCCCTTGGCAGATATGGATTGACACCTGTCCTCAGAGACCATGATACACACTGACACAGAGCAGAATAGGGACTGGTCCCCCTACATAGGGTCACTTGGCAGATATGGTTTGACACCTGTCCTCAGAGACCATGATACACACTGACACAGAGCAGAATAGGGACTGTTCCCCCTACATAGGGTCACTTGGCAGATATGGATTGACACCTGTCATAGGGATCCCTGATACACACTGACACAGAGCAGAATAGAGACTGTTCCCCCTACATAGGGTCACTTGGCAGACATGGATTGACACCTGTCCTCAGAGACCATGATACACACTGACACAGAGCAGAATAGGGACTGTTCCTCCCACATAGGGTCACTTGGCAGATATGGATTGACACCTGTCCTGGATCCCTGATACCATGACAGAGCAGAATAGAGACTGACCCCTACAGCCGGGTCACTTGGCAGATGGTTGACACCTGTCCTAAGGATCTCTGATACACAATGAAACAGAGCAGAATAGGGACTGTTCCTCCTACGTAGGGTCACTTGGCAGATATGGATTGACACCTGTCCTCCGAGATCATGATACACACTGACACAGAGCAGAATAGAGACTGTTCCCCTACATAGGGTCACTTGGCAGATATGGATTGACACCTGTCCTCAGAGACCATGATACACTGACACAGAGCAGAATAGAGACTGTTCCCCTACATAGGGTCACTTGGCAGATATGGAGTGACACCTGTCCTCAGAGACCATGATACACACTGACACAGAGCAGAATAGAGACTGTTCCCTCTACATAGGGTCACTTGGCAGATATGGATTGACACCTGTCCTAGGGATCCCTGAAATTACACACACACACTGGCTGGGGGAATGGGGCTATTTCCCCATGCCTTAGGAGTTAACTTGGCAGATATGGATTGACACCTGTCCTCAGAGACCATGATACACACTGACACAGAGCAGAATAGGGACTGTTCCTTCTACATAGGGTCACTTGGCAGATATGGATTGACACCTGTCCTCAGAGCCCCTGATACACACTGACACAGAGCAGAATAGGGACTGTTACCCCTACATAGGGTCACTTGGCAGATATGGCGTGGTCGTGGGAGGAGGAGGGTGACTTTCACCTCTTCCCCTGTAAGATTCCCGTTGTGCTGTGACATCATCCTTATACGCTGTGTAAAGCATACTTTTTAATTTATTTTGCAAATGCTGCATCCTTTCCGACTTGTAATTCGGTCACATTTCCGCCACTGTCTGCTTATACCGGGGGTCTAGTAGCGTGGACACCCAGCACAGGTGTCAGGATTACTGTTTGATCCAGCACGTAGAACTGTACAGCACGGATGACAAATAAGTAATGTATTACCGGTCCTTAGAATGGCCGGATTTAACGTACAAAGAATAGTCAAAAATACTAGCCGAGGTCAGGGAACACAGAAAGGGACACAGCGATGAGGAAAGCCAGGAGTCAGGATACCAGAATATAGAGAAGTCAATAAACAAAGCCAAAGTCAAAAACCAGGTAGAAAACTATAAACAGGAACCAGGGCCGGACTGGCCCACCGGGATGCCGGGAAATTTCCCGGTGGGCCGCGGTACCTGGGGCCGGTCTGACAGCCCTAATCATTGGGCTGACAGCTCCGGCCGCACAGAGCCCCAGGGGAGCTTAAAAAAAATGTGTGGTTTGGGGCGGGGCTTAGCGTGCGACGGGGGCGGGGCTTAGTGTGCGGCGGGGGCGGGGCTTAACTGCGGCGGGGCCCGGCTGACTGCAGCATGGGAAGCAGGAAGGAGTTCCTGCTTCCCCAACAACCAGCCTCCAGGAACTCCAAGCAGCAGGGAAGAAGGAGGTCAGTGTGTGAGTGTGAGTGTGTGACTGTCTCTGTGTGAGTGTGTGACTGTCTGTGAGTGTGTGACTGTCTCTGTGTGAGTGTGTGACTGTCTGTGAGTGTGTGACTGTGTGTGTGTAACTGTCTGTGAGTGTGTGACTGTCTCTGTGTTAGTGTGTGACTGTCTGTGAGTCTGTGACTGTGTGTGTGTGACTGTCTGTGAGTGTGTGACTGTCTCTGTGTGAGTGTGTTACTGTCTCTGTGTGAGTGTGTGACTGTGAGTGTGTGACTGTCTCTGTGTGAGTGTGTGACTGTCTGTGTGAGTGTGTGACTGTCTGTGTGTGACTGCCTGTGAGTGTGTGACTGTCTGTGTGTGACTGTCTGTGTGAGTGTGTGATTGTCTGTGTGTGACTGTCTGTGTGAGTGTGTGACTGTCTGTGTGTGACTGCCTGTGAGTGTGTGACTGTCTCTGTGTGACTGCCTGTGAGTGTGTGACTGTGTGTGACTGTCTGTGTGAGTTTGTGATTGTCCGTGTGTGAGTGACTGTCTGTGTGTGACTGTCTGTGTGTGACTGTCTCTGTGTGAGTGTGTGACTGCCTGTGAGTGTGTGACTGTCTGTGTGAGTGTGTGACTGTCTGTGTGTGACTGTCTGTGTGAGTGTCTGACTGTCTGTGTGCGTGTGTGACTGTATGTGTGAGTGTGTGACTGTGTGTGACTGTCTGACTGAGTGTGTGACTGTGCGTGTGTGACTGTCTGTGAGTGTGTGACTGTGTGACTGTCTGTGTGTGACTGTCTGCCTGTGTGTGTGTGTGACTGTCTGCCTGTGTATGTGTGTGGCTGTCTGCCTGTCTTTGTATGTGTGGGTGTTTGCCTCGGTGTCAGTGACTGTCTGCCTGTGTGTGTGTGTGTGTGGCTGTCTGCCTGGGTGTCAGTGACTGTCTGCCTCTGTGTGTGTGTGCGCACATCTGCTAGTGAGGGAGTCTCTGTCTGTGTGTGTGTGTGTGTGTGTGTGTGTGTGCCTGCTAGTGAGTTTGTGTGTGCCTGCTAGTGAGTGAGCTTGTATGTGTGTCAGTGAGCTTGTCTGTAGGGATCATATGTGTGTGTGTGTTAGTGAGCTTGTCTGTAAGGAGCATGGGTGTGTCGGAGCCTGTCTGTGGTGAGCATGTGTGTACAGTGAGCTTGTCTGTAGTAAGCATGAGTGTGCAGCCAACTACTTAAATTGCCTATATATATATATATATATATATATATATATATATATATATATATACACAGCCAATTGAAATAGTTGGCTGCACTCTCGGATTTCCTGAAAATGTAACTTTTATTGAAATATTTAAGAGAAGATCAACGTTTCAGTCCCTCTTGTGGACTTTCGTCATAATCCTGACGAAAGTCCACAAGAGGGACTGAAACATTGATCTTCTCTTAAATATTTCAATAAAAGTTACATTTTCAGGAAATCCGAGAGTGCAGCCAACTATTTCAATTGCATATATATATATTTATATATATATATATATATATATATATATATATATATACACACCCTACATAGCACAATGACTTATGGGGCTGGCATAGATTTTTTTCCAGGGCTGCTTCGTATCCCCAGTCTGGCCCTGACAGGAACGCGCTCTCAGACAACCACAAGGGAAACCACAACAGGGCACTGAGCAGGCTGAGAACTGGGCCTAAATACCCCTCCTTTAGTTCTGATAGGCTGTAACCGGCCTTTGACCCCAAAGTCAGTTACCAGGTTTCATTTGCATAATTGCTGCTCAGTATTAACCCTTCTGTGGATTAGGTTGCTGCTCGGCACAACTTTTCCAGTGTGGACAGTAAATGTCATTAATCACTTTTCTCTAAGCGGATGAATACATGACACCAGGTTTCATTTGCACAATTACTGCTCAGCATTAACCCTTCTGTGGATTAGGTTGCTGCTCGGCACAACTTTTCCTGTGTGGACAGTAAATGTCATTAACCACATTTCTATAAGTGGATGAATATGTGACAACAGGTCGTTCTCCTTCAGCCTTTTTATACGAGGGTCCCTCAACAGGAACAACAGCATGAAAGACCCCAATTGCACAAGGTTGGATGCCGAGCTACTCATTTCCCATTCCTCCTCCTCACACAGAGCAGAATAGGGACTGTTCCCCCTACACTTGGCAGATATGGATTGACACCTGTCCTTAGGGTCCCTGATACACACTGACACAGAGCAGAATAGGGACTGTTCCTCCTACATAGGGTCACTTGGCAGATATGGATTGACACCTGTCCTAAGGATCCCTGATACACACTGACACAGAGCAGAATAGGGACTGTTCCTCCTACATAGGGTCACTTGGCAGATATGGATTGACACCTGTCCTCAGAGCCCCTGATACACACTGACACAGAGCAGAATAGGGACTGTTACCCCTACATAGGGTCACTTGGCAGATATGGCGTGGTCGTGGGAGGAGGAGGATGACTTTCACCTCTTCCCCTGTTAGATTCCCGTTGTGCTGTGACATCACCCTTATACGCTGTGTAAAGCATACTTTTTAATTTATTTTGCAAATGCTGCATCCTTTCTGACTTGTAATTCGGTAACATTTCCGCCACTGTCTGCTTATACCGGGGGTCTAGTAGCGTGGACACCCAGCACAGGTTGTTCTCCTTCAGCCTTTTTATACGAGGGTCCCTCAACAGGCACGACAGCATGAAAGACCCCATTTGCACAAGGTTGGAGCTACTCATTTCCCATTCCTCCTCCTCACACAGAGCAGAATAGGGACTGTTCCCCCTACATAGGGTCACTTGGCAGATATGGATTGACACCTGTCCTCAAAGCCCCTGATACACAATGACACAGAGCAGAAAAGAGACTGTTCCCCCTACATAGGGACACTTGGCAGATATGGATTGACACCTGTCCTCAAAGCTCCTGATACACACTGACATAGAGCAGAATAGAGACTGTTCCCCCTACATAGGGTCACTTGGCAGATATGGATTGACACCTGTCCTCAGAGACCATGATACACACTGACACAGAGCAGAATAGAGACTGTTACCCCTACATAGGGTCACTTGGCAGATATGGATTGACACCTGTCCTCAGAGACAATGATACACACTGACACAGAGCAGAATAGAGACTGTTCCCCCTACATAGGGTCACTTGGCAGATATGGATTCACACTGTCCACAAGGACAAGCTGCACGCTTCCTGGCAGGGCCCATACAAGGTGGTAGAGCAGGTTTGTGATACCACCTTTGTGATCGGTGCGGTCACAGGCACGGGAGGCAAGCGCATGCTCCATGTGAACATGCTCAAGCCATACCACGAGCGCACGGAAGAAGTAACCGCGATCTGTGCACCTGCCACTGAAGATTATGATAATTTGCCACTCCCAGATCTCCTAGACCTAGAGGGCCAGAGCGGAGACCTGGGAGAAGTACAGTTAGGAGAACGGTTAGACCCCCAGGAGCGAACCCAGGTCCAAAGACTAATCCAGGACAAGGGGGCCACGTTTTCCAACCTACCTGGGTACAGTCAGTTAACCACTCACAAAGTTGAAACCCTAGACCAGACCCCCCTTCGCCAAACCGCCTATTGCATACCCGAAGCAGTTAAAGAAAATATTCAGAAAGAAACTGAGGAAACGATGCAGTTAGGGGTGATAGAACACTCTGACAGCCCCTGGGCCTCCCCGGTAGTACTAGTACCGAAACGGGACGGCATGACCCGTTTCTGTGTAGACTACCGGAGGCTAAACGATAAAACAACCTTAGACGCCTCGTCTATGCCCCGGATAGACGAGCTCCTAGACAAAATGGCCAGAGGCCAGTACCTCACCACAATAGATCTGTGCAAGGGGTACTGGCAAATTCCATTAGCCGAGGACGCCATCCACAAGTCGGCATTTGTCACCTCGTTTGGCCTGTATCAGTTTAAGGCCATGCCATTCGGGATGAAGAATGCCCCGGCTAACTTTCAGAGGATGGTAGATCGGCTACTGGATGGGTTTCAGGAGTATGCCTGCGCCTACTTGGATGATAGAGCCATTTTTAGCTGCTCCTGGCCCTAACACCTGACCCACATAGGAGCCGTACTAGACCGGATTAGGGAGGCCGGACTGACCCTAAAGCCCAGTAAGTGCCATATAGGAACGCGTAAAAACCTCCCCAAGATAGTAGTATGGGCCCCAGAGTGTGAACAGGCCTTCCAACAGCTCAAGACGGCGCTCATTAAATCACCTGTACTTTCTGCTCCTGATCCAACTAAACGCTTTCTCGTCCATACAGACACTTCTATGTTTGCCCAGGGAAGTAGATACACTGCCATTGAAAAGGAGTGCCTGGCGGTGGTGTGGGCCCTCAAAAAGCTGCAACCTTACTTGTATGGACAACCGTTTACTACAACAAATTTGGGGCACTGCGCGTGCAATCTAATGTGCCACCAGATAGGAGTGGTGTGTTAAGTAGCACTATTCTTATCAGTTTAATCCCTGTTACGTCCCCTATCCGTTGATGTGGAGCAAGACGCAGCAGCAGAAAAGGACTCAGCTGAGGAGGTTATGGAAGAGGATGGAGTAGGAGGAGTAGAGGAGGTGGCAGCAGGAGTGCCTGCAAGTCATGGCGGTGTCACCAACTTCTCTGCAGAGCCACGCATTCCATGCTTGGCAGCCGTTAGCAGGTTTGCCCAATGCGCAGTGTAGGTGATATACCTGCCCTGACCATGCTTTGCAGACCAGGTATCAGTGGTCAGATGGACCCTTGCCCCAACACTGTGCCAGACATGCCATTATTTCCTTTTGCACAATCGAGTACAGGTTGGGGATTGCCTTTTGTGAAAAGAAATTTTGTCCGGGTACCAGTGAGTGAGTGGTGGCACTGGGCACAGTATCCACTGTGAGCCTGACACACCTGCTGGCAGACAACTAACTGCTATTCAATCTATAACAGTGAAAAAAGTTTTTTGTTTTTAAATGCAAGCTATTATGACACCAGATATGAGTGGCACTGTCAACTGGCAGAGTACACGCTGTAGGGCTGACACACCCGCTTTGAGACAACTAACTGCTATTCAATCTATAACAGTGAAAAAAGTTTTTTGTTTTTAAATGCAAGCTATTGTGTCACCAGATATGAGTGGCACTGTGAACTGGCAGAGTACACGCTGTAGGGCTGACACACCCGCTTTGAGACAACTAACTGCTATTCAATCTATGACAGTGAAAAAAGATTTTTGGTTTTTAAATGCACGCTATTGTGACACCAGATATGAGTGGCACTGTAAACTGGCAGAGTACACGCGGTAGGCCTGACACACCCGCTTTGAGACAACTAACTGATATTCAATCTATAACAGTGAAAAAAGTTTTTGGGTTTTAAATGCAAGCTATTGTGACACCAGTGAGTGAGTGATGGCACTGGGCACAGTATCCACTGTGAGCCTGACACACCCGCTTTGAGACAACTAACTGCTATTCAATCTATAACAGTGAAAAAAGTTTTGGGGTTTTAAATGCACGCTATTGTGACACCAGATATGAGTGGCAAAGTACACTGGCAGAGGTCTGCAGAGCACACGCTGAAGGCCTGACACCCGCTTTAAGGACACTGACTGCTTTTAGCATACACTGAAAAAAAAATTTTCTTTGTAAAAGCACGCTATAGAGACACCAGATATGAGTGGCAAAGTACACGGCAAAGGTCTGCAGAGCACACGCTGAAGGAGGCCTGACACCCGCTTTAAGGACACTGACTGCTATTAGCTTACACTGAAAAACTTTTTCTTTGTAAAAGCACGCTATAGAGACACCAGATATGAGTGGCAAAGTACACGGGCAAAGGTCTGCAGAGCACACGCTGAAGGAGGCCTGACACCCGCTTTAAGGACACTGACTGCTATTAGCTTACACTGAAAAACTTTTTTTCTCTGTAAAAGCACGCTATAGAGACACCAGATATGAGTGGCAAAGTACACGGGCAGAGGTCTGCAGAGCACACGCTGAAGGAGGCCTTACACCCGCTTTAAGGACACTGACTGCTATTAGCTTACAGTGAAAAACTTTTTTTCTTTGTAAAAGCACGCTATAGAGACACCAGATATGAGAGGCAAAGTACACGGGCAAAGGTCTGCAGAGCACACGCTGAATGAGGCCTGACACCCGCTTTAAGGACACTGACTGCTATTAGCTTACACTGAAAAACTTTTTTCTTTGTAAAAGCACGCTATAGAGACACCAGATATGAGTGGCAAAGTACACGGGCAGAGGTCTGCAGAGCACACGCTGAAGGAGGCCTGACACCAGCTTTATGGACACTGACTGCTATTAGCTTACACTGAAAAACTTTTTTTTTTGTAAAAGCACGCTATAGAGACACCAGATATGAGTGGCAAAGTACACGGGCAAAGGTCTGCAGAGCACACGCTGAAGGAGGCCTGACACCCGCTTTAAGGACACTGACCGCTATTAGCTTACACTGAAAAACTTTTTTTCTTTGTAAAAGCACGCTATAGAGACACCAGATATGAGTGGCAAAGTACACGGGCAGAGGTCTGCAGAGCACACGCTGAAGGAGGCCTTACACCCGCTTTAAGAACACTGACTGCTATTAGCTTACACTGAAAAACTTTTTTTCTTTGTAAAAGCACGCTATAGAGATACCAGATATGAGTGGCAAAGTACACGGGCAAAGGTCTGAAGAACACGCTGAAGGAGGCCTGACACCCGCTTTAAGGACACTGACTGCTATTAGCTTTCACTGAAAAACTTTTTTTCTTTGTAAAAGCACGCTATAGAGACACCAGATATGAGTGGCAAAGTACACTGGCAGAGGTCTGCAGAGCACACGCTGAAGGAGGCCTTACACCCGCTTTAAGGACACTGACTGCTATTAGCTTACACTGAAAAACTTTTTTTCTTTGTAAAAGCACGCTATAGAGACACCAGATATAAGTGGCAAAGTACACGGGCAGAGGTCTGCAGAGCACACGCTGAAGGAAGCCTGACACCCGCTTTATAGACACTGACTGCTATTAGCTTACACTGAAAAACTTTTTTTTTTCTTTGTAAAAGCTTACGCTATAGAGACACCAGATATAATTGGCAAAGTACTGCGAGGCAAAGGTCTGCAAGAGCCTGCGCTGAAGGAGGCCTGACACCAGCACAGGACACTGACTGCTATTAGCTTACACTGAAAAACTTTTTCTTTGTAAAAACGCGCTATAGAACACCAGACCACAAGTGGCAAAGTACGGGCAAAGGTCTGCAGAGCACTGCGCTGAAAGGGAGGCCTGACACCCGCTTTAAGGACACTGACTGCTATTAGCTTACACTAAAAAACTTTTTTCTTCGTAAAAGCACGCTATAGAGACACCAGATATGAGTGGCAAAGTACACGGGCAAAGGTATGCAGAGCACACGCTGAAGGAGGCCTGACACCCAGATGCTTGCAGACAACTAACTGCTATTCAATCTATTACAGTGAAAAAATTTTTTTTCTTTTTAAATGTCAAGCTTAAGCTATTGTGACACCAGATATGAGTCGTGGCACTGGGCAAATGGGCACAGTATCCACTGTGAGCCTGACACACCCGCTTTAAAGACACTGACTGCTATTCAATCTATAACAGTGAAAAAAGTTTTTGTTTTTTAAATACAAGCTATTTGTGACACCAGATATGAGCGGTGGCACTGGGCACAATATCCACTGTGAGCCTGACACACCAGCTTTGAGACAACTAACTGCTATTCAATCTATAACAGTGAAAAAAAGTTTTTTTGTTTTAAATGCAAGCTATTGCTTGACACCAGTGGTGAGTATGGTGGCACTGGGCACAACATCCACTGTGAGCCTGACACACCCGCTTTAAGGACACTGACTGATATTCAATCTATAACAGTGAAAAAAGTTTTTTGTTTTTAAATGCAAGCTATTGTGACACCAGTGAGTGAGTGGTGGCACTGACTGAGCAAATGGGCACAGTATCCACTGTGAGCCTGACACAGAAGTTGGCAGCAGTGGCAGACAACTAACTGCTATTCAATTTATAACAGTGAAAAAAGTTTTTTGTTTTTAAATGCAAAGCTATTTAGACACCAGTGAGTGAGTGGTGGCACTGGGCACAGTATCCACTGTGAGCCTGACACAACCGCTTTAAGGACACTGACTGCTATTCAATCTATAATAGTGAAAAAAGTTTTTTGTTTTTAAATGCAAAATATTGTGACACCAGTGAGTGAGTGGTGGCACTGGGCACAGTATCCACTGTGAGCCTGACACACCTGCTTTGAGAAAACTAACTGCTATTCAATCTATAACAGTGAAAAAAGTTTTTTGTTTTTAAATGCAAGCTATTGTGACACCAGATATGAGTGGTGGCACTGACTGGGCAAATGGGTACAGTATCCACTGTGAGCCTGACACAGAAGCTGGCAGCAGTGGCAGACAACTAACTGCTATTCAATCTATAACAGTGAAACAAGTTTTTGTTTTTAAATGCAAGCTATTGTGACACCAGTGAGTGAGTGGTGGCACTGGGCACAGTATCCACTGTGAGCCTGACACACCCGCTTTAAGGACACTGACTGCTATTCAATCTATAACAGTGAAAAAAAAATTTTGTTTTTAAATGCAAGATATTGTGACACCAGTGCTTGAGTGGTGGCACTGGGCACAGTATCCACTGTGAGCCTTACACACCCGCTTTAAGGACACTGACTGCTATTCAATCTATAACAGTGAAAAAAGTTTTTTGTTTTAAAATGCAAGCTATTGTGACACCAGATATGAGTGGTGGCACTGACTGGGCAAATGGGCACAGTATCCACTGTGAGCCTGACACAGAAGCTGGCAGCAGTGGCAGACAACTTACTGCTATTCAATCTATAACAGTGAAACAAGTTTTTTGTTTTTAAATGCAAGATATTGTGACACCAGTGAGTGAGTGGTGGCACTGGGCACAGTATCCACTGTGAGCCTGACACACCCGCTTTAAGGACACTGACTGCTATTCAATCTATAACAGTGAAAAAAAATTTTTGTTTTTAAATGCAAGATATTGTGACACCAGTGCGTGAGTGGTGGCACTGGGCACAGTATCCACTGTGAGCCTTACACACCCGCTTTAAGGACACTGACTACTATTCAATCTATAACAGTGAAAAAAGTTTTTTGTTTTTAAATGCAAGCTATTGTGACACCAGATATGAGTGGTGGCACTGACTGGGCAAATGGGCACAGTA